>OW203730.1:9086691-9164191 GCA_934045075.1 Yponomeuta sedellus | reverse complement strand
AAGGTCAGGCCATACTCCACCACGGAGGCCAAGTCCGGGTCCGAACAGAACTTTACTTAAGCATTTACTTAGTTAAATTTTCAATACAGATACGCCCCTATATCCCGTTGCATATCCCATCCCAATATCCTGGGCCAAGTTTAATATAAGTACCATTCTTAGTTTATTATGACAATATGAAGTACACTGCATAGCAGAGTCTACTTGTTATTCTGTGGGTTGATTGACTTTGCAATGCACATCAACCGATTATAGAAAACCATGAGTTCTAGTTCTATGAATTAAATGAAAGGCTGAGTGTGAGGCGATCTCAGGTCTAACTACAATGTACCTCGTCATAATAACATAACGTAACATTTACATACAGGCACATACATTCCTTCTGGCCTCACACTAGGATACCCTGTGTCGTGGGAACGTGTCGTTGTTTCTGTGTCGTGGGAACCAGAAACAACGACATCACAAACATGTAAACATCCAAGAACTGGGGTTTTTTTTGTCCCTAGCCGGGGTTCGAACCCGGGACCTCTATCTTGGTAGGCAGATGATAGAGGTCCGCTGCGCCACAGTGGTCGTCAAATAAACTACGAATTGTAGTTTTATGACACGGCCCTGCTGTCGACTGTACATCCCACGCAGCTGGTGACTGGCCGACGCTAAGATCCGCCGATCATTCGCATCTGATGCATATTGATGTTCCCTCAAGACCAGGGCGTGCGATTCTCTGAATCGGTAGATTTGGTGGATTTGTCGGGGAAAAATATCTCCCACTTGAGTCGTTTGTTGCCGCTTATCTGGGGTTGTCGATCATTTGGGATCAGCAACTAGAGGAAGCAAGCAGCTAATACCTTTTTAGGTTGCTGTTGTTTTGAGATGGAATAGGACATAGGAGAATTCACATTTGTTTTTTTTTTCAGATAACCTTTGCAATAATTTGAAGATTTGACTTAGGTTTCGCGCTAGGCATTTAATCGTAAGAATCAAAGACAGCTGTATTTTTTAATAATAATGGTAATCTGGTATTTGGTAATTTGGTAATCTGGTAAATACTACTATTTCAATACATCACCGATTATAATATTTTTATTTTTAATGCACTAACCCGTGCTAAGGACAAATTTAAAAATCTATTTAGAGGCTTTTTTTTACATCACCGATTTTTTACTTTAGTCTTGATTAGAATCACTCTCCATCAGATAGATCAAGATCATATACTCGTAAATCATCTCAAATCACGAGTCAACGGGTTGTAACATTGTATCTTTTCTTTTTTGGGAGACTATCTTAATGATTTCAAGATATAGATCTTTTGATATACATAGGAAAACGTAATGATACTTCATTTAGAAAAATTATAGATTCACGAATTCAAACACTTCTTCGGTACAAAGATTAATTTGTAATCATGTAGAGTACGACTACATTACTTTGTTCTGAGCATCGCCAATATTTTATTTCACATACGTCCGATTGCCACAAGAACTATTTACTTATACGACTTATTTCACATCTCTCTTTGGCATTTGTAGTTTGAAATCCTTTGCAGGTTGAAAGCAAAATACTAGAAACTAACATCACAAAAACTCTTGCAAATACTAAATAATATTGATGAAGGAAAAAAGATTTGTCAGGGTCACGGCAAGAGGCAATCTATGGTCTCTCCATACCCCTATGGAATATAGGTGTGTTTTTATGTTTTACAATATCAAATTTATACTTTCCTTTTAATATTACTAAATTACTTAAGCTGAGTATAAGCTCTGTAAAAGAGTCCACGGAAGTATAAGTCTGAGGTAGTAATAAAGAAAGAAAACAATTTCGTAAAAGTCTCGTGAACTGTATTGTAGTTGTAACTAACAACTGAGAAACGTAGAACTTAAATCCCGGTCTAGGACTGGACTGAAACTTTCGCAGACCGAAGAATCTTTTACCTTAGCACTTGGAGATTTACAAAAGACAACTTTTATTGCCGCTAAAGCGATACGGGAATAGGTATTTGGCTCCTAAAGCGCGCGACAAACGATGCTACTGGGAAATCTCTGTGCTGCTAACATTTGGGAGGCAAACCTTGTTCACACGGATTGTTCCTGTTTAACTCTTTATCGAAGAGCTCGTGGCCTAGGCGATCCGTGTGATTGTGATTCAATTAAGTTAAGCGTGTAACACTAACCTCTTGAGGTGCTCTGCCTGAGGGGCTAGGTTTATGCGCGACCCGGTGAAATACTACCCGGGTTGGCGCTTTAAGGGATCCCTATGGGGACTACTCACAAATGACTACGCTTGGATTCCAAAAACCGACACCATTTAATATACACAGACCTAATATTTACATAATTAACCCTACACACTCAAATTGTCTCTCACTTAACCTACCACTGGTTTTAACCATTGTCCTTGTATTATCACTGTCTTTGTTACACCACCGACACTCACACGACTTAACTACTGATGGACACTAGGGGCGACTTGCTCACTATTATTAACTGCTGTACTTATTCCTGGTGAGAGGTACCTACGACCCTCAATGATCCTGGAGCGGCCGATATCGGGATCCCCAACATACCGCTCTCAGGATTCCCTATTATCTGGGTGTGGCCACCATCGGGAACCCCAACGTGCCAGCGCCCAGAGGCTAAGGCGGGCACACGAGATGTCCGGCTAATATCGGGAAACCAACATGCCATGCCCTAGGACATTTCGTGAGCGGCATCGGCTAACCTCGGATGGGCCCACAGAGGCGGACCACTGTACCGCTTCCGGCGATCAGCCGATGTGCCCTCACCTGTTTCTCAACCCTCTACAGATCGGGATCCCCTCCGACTGTCCTGAAGCCCTACCGGGACTCCCACAGCGAACCAGAAACCCCTTAAACTCACACCGGGACCGGACCTACGGTGAACGTCTTTACTGGTAGTGGGAGCCCGAGCTAGCGCTGCGCCTTTTATATTCGCGTCGCCGCCGTGCCGCGCCTCCCGCCAGTCCTTGCTGGCGTCACTGCATGCGGCGCCCCGCGCCGCGGGCCGCGCTCCGCGCCGCGGGCCGCGCTCCGCTGGCGTCTTGTCACGCCGTGCCTGCGTGGTGCTCGTGGTGTGGCTGGTGACGTGGTTAGCTACGTCACAAGCGACTATAGGCGCGGCCAGGTGCAGGATGGGTGACCGTTCCGTGACTACCGCTAGTGGCATTTCCGATATTTATGTGTGTTAGTGCACGTAGTTATTTGAAAGTTTAGCCGGGATAGGCCCTGCTCTAACGTAAAGCTTTATATTCCCTGAATCAAAAAATGTTTTTCCATACCTACAACAATTTCAAACTATCAATCCAACAACAGCCCCACATTATGGGATGGAGGAAAGAAAACGGGGTGGCTTATTGACCTCTAAGGGTGTTTTTCATCTTTAATGTGTTTGTCTGGTTATCCTATAAAAGGTATCTTAATTCAGTACAAAAAACACGCGATTTTGGTGCAGTTATGTTAAGAAAGTAATGTTATGGTTCTAAAGTTCTATACAATCTGTCCTTTGATTATTAAAAAATGGAACTATGGTCTATTTATCGTTATGTATATTTATATTATGTATATATTTATGTTGCTTATTAAAAACGACATGCAAAATTTTGTATCACATTAATTAGCATAAAGCCTCGACAATAATATTTTTTATTATAATATCTTCATACTACATCTCTCTGAGGTTTGCTGGAAGAAATCTCTTACGGAGATGAGCTCGCCTTTATACATGTCATTTCTTACGTAACGCCTAAATGTTTCGTGTCCAATACAGTGTAATAATTAATTCATAATAATATGGGATTACGGTAAATATGATTAATCGACATAAGTCAGGAATGCACCGTTAGTCCTTTCAGCACTGTTTGCGACTGTTAGATTTATAAATGCCGAGTTTATCTGAAACGAATGGTCGAAGGCTGTTTTATCGATAACTAATGGTAAGCTTGGACACGGCGGTGTTAGGCCGAGTTTTGTAGCGTTATCTTGATTTTATAACCACTAAGCTGCTTTCCAGAGGTAGTCTAGAGAACAGCAATATTACTGAACTTCGTTGATCGAAGTTGGAGGATTCAGTATTAAATTTTCCCAAGAATACTGCTTTGGACGAACAAAAACGGCAAATTGATCACTGTGCCTCGATAATTAGGTATTAGGTATAATTAGGTTGTGGTCGCTTAAAGGCTTAACATATTTGGTGTGTAAGAAAAAGAAATGCCACATTTGCAAGGAATTATAAAAGGCGGCCTTATGCTATCTTCTACACAATTTCACTGTGTTAAAAATTGTTGAAAGAAGTTGTGTTAAGTTAAAGTGTAAGTCATGTTACAATTCCAGTTTATAAGGCTTAACATAAGACAAGTAGTACATGAATTAACTTAATACTAAAAAGATGTATCTGATGATGTATCCCTATCTATCAGTTATTCAATTTTCCCTATCTATCCGTCAATCAATCCTCCTCAGCTATCAGTCAATCAACCAGCTCCGAGTTATAAGGTTGACATTTTGACGAGTGATAAATAAATTAATCCAATGCTAAAAATACGTATTCCCTTTTTACCAGTCAATCAATCAGCTCCTACTCTTTCACCGAGGGACATAAGCCTAATGGCTGGTAAATTGTGTTGTAAGTAATATATCTGTAAATATGTCAAGCTTGTAGATCTGCTGCTGTTGTATATTATACCAAGATCCAGATGTCACAAGTTTTCCAAAACATCTTGATTAACCTAGGCGAATGTGTGTATTTTTCATTAGAAATATTTACATTTTTAAGTGTGCGTCATATGCTTATCAGAGATTGTGGCGCGGTGCTATAACTGTTTTGAATCATCGCCAGGTTTCTACATTTCATAATTTGTAACTATTAATAAGGTAAATCAAATTACAGTGGTCGGTTCACACCAACAGAGTTTAAGTCTGGTATGCAAGCTGAAAACAACTCTGTATTTTCCAACTTCATCAGTTATTATCTGTTCTGCAAACAGGACGTGGTCTATCAGGTAGAGAAAAAGAGGAAGTACGGGGTTAAGCAACAGGCGCTTATACTATATTCAAACTTCTTTATAATACTCGGTGTTTATACTCTTTTTAATGCACTAACCCGTGCTAAGGACAATTTAAAAACCTATTTAGAGGCTAAAAATTCCAACCATGCTGGGACTCGAACCCGCGACCTCTGGCTATCCGTGGCACGGATAGTCAGAAGTCGCGGGTTCGAATCCCGGCATGGGTGGAATTTTTAGGCTCTAAATAGGTTTTTAAATACTAGGTGTGTCAAAAAAGTTTTTGGAACTTATCTTTTTGTATTTATCAATTCATTTTACTTTGGAACCAACCCTTAAAAAATCAAAAAAATAACTGCTGTCCCATATAAAATAAATTACATTTATAGCAACATCGTAATGTAAAATGAAATAAATAAACATATTATAAAAGTGGTTTGTATTTATGAATAGAATAACCCATATCCTTTCTGAAACACTCGCTAGGCGTGTGATTATTTAGCACGATGTTTAGCATTAAGTCCATCTTTTGTACAGTATCTTTCGTTCAATATAGAGTTAATAGTAATGTTTGATGTTGAAGCAAAAAAAAAAAATCCCGAACTTAGTCTTTTCCCGAAACACAGGTCTAACGTTGAGGTGAAAAAAAAAACTGAAAGAGTCTTTTCCCGAAACACAGGTCTAATGTTAAAGTGAAAAAAAAACCGAACTTAAACAGTCTTTTCCCGAAACACAGGTCTAATGTTAAAGTGAAAAAAAAAAACCCGAACTTAAACAGTCTTTTCCCGAAACACAGGTCTAATGTTAAGGTGAAAAAAAAAACCCGAACTTAAAGAGTATTTTCCCAAAACACAGGTCTAATGTTAAAGTGAAGAAAAAAAACCCGAACTTAAAGAGTCTTTTTTCTGAAACACAGGTCTGATGTGGAAGTCAATGACTCTTACGAAAAAGAAACACCTCATACGAGGGAAAACGCTTAAAGCCCCCGATGAGCAGTTAATCTTCACACGATCCCCGAATAAAAAGCGGTAGTCCACGCAAGGACTGGACAATGAAATAACAGCTCTCGTACTCTGTGAATACAAACCATTTTTGTGTATTAAAGAACTTCTCACAGTTCTCAAGTTTTTCATGACTGCCAAACAAAAAAATTTAATGATATTGTATTATCTAAATTGGTTATACTTGGGTGGGATTAAGGCAAGCTGAAGACAGGGCGCTATGGCGCTCATTAGGGGAGGGCCATGTCCAACAGTGGACTACATATTATAGTCTGAAGAAAAAAAAAAGGGTGTGATTTTGAAATAATTCAATATCCCAATGCAACTATTCTCCACACTGTGGTATATTTTTTTCATGTAGCTTATAAACGTCTCATTGCAAGGCATATGCCTTCTCTAATGAGAGAGAAAGGGAGAGAGAGAGAGGGAGAGAGAGAGTAATAACGGGCTCGGTCGGAAGCGAGAGATCCGATTCCCGGTACGGGAATTGTTTTCTTAGTTATGTGCATTTGTGAAGTTATAGTGGCAATATTACTCGCTAATGGTGCAGGAAAATATTATGGTGTAGGCAAGAGAAAAAAAATGCCTTCCTAGACCTAAATTTGTGACGCTTTTTTTTTCTTGTGTACCTACACAGAAACAAAAAATAATAATATTCTATCCTGCCGTTTTGTAGGCATAATTAATATGCCAAGTTGTAGCTTTCTAGTTCTAGTTTCTAGATAGACAGGCAAAACTAAAAGGGCCACTTGTAGACTGTGGAACCCTAAAAGCGAGTTTGAATTTTTCAGTATAAATCGCCGATGTCATACCTATTAAATATTAATAATTTTCTGTACGTAATACATAGAGTATTGTAAAGAGTCGAAATTTCACTGATGTCGGTAGTCGCCCATTAGCTCAGTTGGGAGAGCGCTGGCACGGCTAGAGGTCGCGGGTTTGAGTGCCGGCATGGGTGGAATTTTCAGCCTCTAAATAGGTTTTTTCATAATTTTCAGCCAAGGAGTGTTAGTACCAGGATGTTTTCAAATATGTTAATGTGCCCTAGTGGAACCGAGTGATTGGAATCAATCACTGGTTAAGCAACCAGGGGCGCGGTCAGGTGCCGGATGGGTGACCATCTTGCGTGGGATGGGAATGTTTGATATTATAAATTCAATAATTTAATACTTTATAAGCTACCGCGTCCGTTTTACAATCCTCCAACAAAACGGACTTGGCCCCGTGGTGGAGTATGGCCTGACCTTCCTGCGATACCCGAGCCCCTGCAGTGGGGACATACAAAGGGTTGATCTCATGTTAAACATGTATGAGCCGACAGGCGTAAACAATTTAGAGATTTTTTCCTAAAACCGAAATAATATTCTGACAAATATTAAATAATTAGGAAGTTTTTGCGTACGAAGCAAAACTGCGCAGCAGAAATTCTCCTGCCGGTTTTTCTACTTCTAGATCACCTGCGCTCTAGTTTCTAGCCACCTGAAAAGATCCCACACTACGGCAACTGCTCTTATTTCAATTCTGTTTTGCTTTGTTCTCATCTTGATTCAGTACGCTACAAAGAAGGCTGTTCTTATCCAAGCAAATGGTCAGCCATCCACCTCACCGGCCATCGCGTGTGATTGATGATGGCCACCGCGAGACAGCGACATACATTCCTGATCCCAGAGCTGATCAATCACTGGACGCTGGCGTTACAGCGGATCCACACATGAGCATCGTCCACCCACCATTTAACTACGCGTTACGGGTAAACGGAAATAGTCATTGGCTAAAAACATCCATACATAACCTCACGCCTGTATCCCAAAGGGGTAGGCAGAGACCAGGGACTGCCACTTGCCACGATCCTGACAGATCACCTTCGCTTCATCAACGTTCATAAGTCGTTGCGTGCACGCACGCCGGTTCCGGGTACTTTTTATCTTTCCCTTTGCTAATACATCCCCTATTAGGCTGAAAATGAACAATAAAAACGCCTACAACATAACTCAGTAATAATGGCTCTTAAAATAACCCAACTAGGTTAATTTTGAAACTGGATGAAATGATGAACCTTATTAAGTAGGTTTGTCAGTAGAAGAGATGTGAATGAAAAAAATATGTCACTTGATGGATGATTATGATAGCCTATAATGATGGGACATCATAAACAAACAATAGACTTTACGCGTGGCCTACAGAACGAGTCTAATATAAACATACAATATACCATGAATTTCGGGTGCTTTAAGAACTCAGCACAATGAACGTGCCTTATAAAAATAGCTATAAAATACGCTAGTTTGTTACTTTAAAAATATCGACACAAAATGAAATCTATTAGAACCACTAGTAGCCAGCCAGAGCAGTGCGTACGAGCCATGTCTTCGCGGGGTTTGATAGATGGTTGGATGCTAAGCTTTTTTATTACTAGCGATACTAAATAAAAATAATAAGATTGACGAAACAAATATATATTGCGAATTGTGAGTGGAAGGGCTGGTAAGGGACGTCCCAGGCGGACAGACCACGACCGAATAGGGGATGTATTAGCAAAGGGGAAGATCAAAAGTACCCGGAACCGGCGTACTTGCATGCAACGACATATGAACGTTGATGAAGCGAAGGTGATCTGTCAGGATCGCGGCAAGTGGCAGTCCCTGGTCTCTGCCTATCCCTCTGGGGTATAGGTGTGAGGTTATGTACATACGTAGGTATGTCAAAAAGAATAACATCTTTAGTTTGTTTATATTTCAAATCCGAATGCCAGTTAGAAACACGTATGCCAGACCATTAATAGACACCACTAACACGAGAATTCGAATGTCAACGTTGTGGGAATAGGAAATCAGTACTTCCGGCAGTACGCGGGTTTTGATAGCTGAATAGATGCTAAGCGGTAATTAGCTAGCTTTTTTAATACTAGCGATAAGAAATAAAAATTGAAAAAAAAGAATAACACCGTTAGTTTGTTTATATTTCAAATCCGAATGCCAGTTAGAAACACTTATGCCAGACCATTAATAGACACCACTAACACGAGAATTCGAATATCAACGCAGTGGGAATAGGAAAACAGTACTTCCGGCAGTACTGGTAAGCGGGTTTTGATAGATGGATAGATGCTAAGCGGAAAGCGGTACATAGCTACCTTTTTGTTACTAGCGGTAATAAAGAGAAGTAAAAAAGAATTAGACCGTCAGCTTGTTTATATTTAAATCCGAATTCCAGTTAGAAACACGTATAAAAGACCATTACTAGACATCACTAACACGAGAATTGGAATGTCAACGCATTGGGAATAGGAAAACAGTACTTCGGGCAGTACGCGGGTTTTGATAGCTGGATAGATGCTAAGCGGTACTTAGCTAGCTTTTTTTATTACTAGCGATAAGAAATAAAAATTTAAAAAAGATTAACATCGTTAGTTCGAATTCCAGTTAGAAACACGTATGCCAGACCATTAATAGACATCACTAACACGAGAATTCGAATATCAACGCATTGGGAATAGGAAAACAGTACTTAAGGCAGTAGATTGAGCGTGTACAGTGGGTCACTAGTGAATATTAATGCGGAGACGAGCGTGCGTCGCTTATAATGAGATCGGACGTCGAGCGGATAATTTGGGGAGAAATCTCGGGCATGGCAGTCCGAATTTGGCAGTCACACAGCTTGCAAATGCTTGATGTGCTCCCATAGTGGCCGATTTCATCTAGGACTATTACTGTAACCACAAGATATCGTCGTAATAATAGTTTTCCTTTGCGGTGCTATCGACACGCTAAGAAGAGAAGAATAGTTCGTTTAATAATTGTAATCGAAAGATAATTTATATTTTATTACTAGCTGACCAAGCGAACTTCGTGCCGCCTAACAGTCAATTCTTTATTTTTTTTTCTACGTAAGAACCATCCTCGTACTTCAAGGAATATTCTAAAAAAAGAATTAGCGAAATCGGTTCAGCTGTTCTCGAGATTTCCGCTTACCAACACATTCAGCGATTCATTTTTATACTATAATATTGTTTGGAATCAGGCGTTACTTTGCGAAAATCCACAATAGCATTAAAATGTGAAAATTGCTTTGCTAAATTCCGCCAAAAATCCCAGAAGCACCATGCGGTTAAAAACCTATTTAGAGGCTAAAAATAAAAATAGTGTAACCATGCGGTTAGTTAACGCAACGCACCGCACCCTCCTACTTTTTCAAGCAGAAGCAAGACACGAACACACCACCACGTACACCAATGCTTGTGTGAGAAAGCGCATATTAATTTTAATGCTATTGTATTATATTTTCATCTTAGAACAATCAAACAATCAATCTTTTATTGCAGACTAAGTGTAGATAGGTGGTATACATTTTGTGGTACTTATTACTTAGTCACCCTTTACGAACAGCGGTAGCCTAGTGGGTAGAACAATGGACTCTGAATCGGAAGACCCAGGTTCGATATCTATTGCGGGAATGTACCAATGACGTTGTTTTCTAAGTTATGTACATTTTCACACCTCCTGCTCGACAATGCCTTATTACGTACCGTCAAATATCATCGTAAAGCATAGCCTTGTCTCTCGAGGGCAATAATAATGAAGAATTTCCCTAGGGAATAAAGTGATTTGAATTTAGAATGTCAAAATTCGCATGAAAACTATGAAGAAGCCCCGCATTGCAATTCGAAATTCGAATTGTTGTTCGAAACTCACCCCTTTTTTCTTTTTTTTCTGAACTACTGTGTCGTGTGACCGCGCGAAACACCAATAAAAAAAAGAAAAATTTTATTGTCTCCCAGATGGTGTGAAAAGTAAAGTATTCACCTCTGGAATAAAACATGTCTTAGTCTCGGGCGGTATGAACCCCTGGCTTCACTCAGGACTCTACATAACTCCCTCGCTTCGCTCAGGAGTTAAAATTTAACTCCCTCGCTGCGCTCGGGAGTTAACTCGGAGTCCTTCGCTCCGCTCAGGGTTCAATATACCGCCCATGACGTAATACATGGTTTTATTCCCTTAATGCATAATCTACTATTGTGAAGTATTAGTACGAATACCACTCGCTAACGGTGAAGGAAAACATCGAGAAGAAATGAAATTGCCAATCCTCGATGGGCACGCGTGGTATCTAAGCCCATACTCTGAGAGAAGAACAAGAATTTCAACCGCTAAGGCATTTAAACACGTCAGGTAAACAAATTTCCTCACGATGTTTTCCTTCACCGCTAACGAATGTTACTGCTATTATAGCTGCTGAGAATCGAACCTGGGTCTCCCGCTTCCGAGTCCATGGTTCTACCCTCTAAGCTATCGCCGCCGCTATTCGACCCGTTTAATATATGACTATTCAGTAACTTATTGCAATATTGTCGAGGCTGCCCACTTGCCCAAAAGGACTTGAAACGCCGGCTCGGGCCAAAGCCACCGGCTCTGCCGAAAGCCCTATTCATCGGGACTATTGTATACGTTTTGGGGACACGTCCGGCTGTAAGGCGACGGTAAACAGTAAATCAAACAGCCGTATTTGCACAACTCCGTGCAGGTCTTTTGGAGAGACGTTAGCGTTGCAGCTGTTGAAGTGGTAGCATTGCATAAATACTGTTTTAAGTGCCATAATGCACCCAGTATACTTCCCATTGCAGGGCACAGTCTTTCTCTCGGAGGTAGAGTATGGGCTTAATCACCACGCGTGCCCATGACGGATTGGTAATTTCAAGTGCTGAGAGATGTGAACACCCATAGATTGAAGATACTCCGGTTTCCTCACGGTATTTTCCTTCACGATTAAAGAGTGGTATTGCTACTATAACTTCACCGATGTACGCAACTTAGAAGACAAAGTCGTTGGTACATGCCGGGATTCAAACCCACGACCTCCCGAATGAAAAAGCGGCGTTTTACTACTCCGCTACCACTGCTCCATTAAAGGCCTGTGTTTAAACCATTCTCTTCTCTGTGATTTTTTGCCTTTGCATCTACATAATGAGATTACACTAGATGGGTGAATGGACCACTCGGATGCGCTAGTGCCTGGGGCATTGCTTTTTAGATGTTGTAGGTTTGCCCAGCACATTATGCCATCATAACTGCTTAGTCGGCCTAGCCCACTAATAAAAAACGAATTGAAAAGACTATTAAAAAGTCCATGCGTGCGGAGTAAACAAGCCGCGGGATTCCTTGCTATGTTTTCCTTCACCGTTAGCGTGTGGTAGCCTTTCTTTAAACACGAAATAAATCATGACACGTGTATAATTCATGGCGATCCTGTCAGGCTGTGGACACAACTGATTGAACTGCGTTCGTGCTAGAAAAAAATATAGATAGATGAACATGAAAAATAGAATAAGCGAGATATACCGGTGAAGCAGACTCGACGCAGCCGCTAGAAAGTTAGATTAACCTTTAACTACTGACGTGGGGGCCTCTCAGGCCTCAAGAAAACTAAAATTGTGATTTACTCCCTTCCTCCGCACACGGCATACGCGTAGCTTCTAGTACCTTCGAGTTTAGTTGCACCGAGGCGGTCAACAGCAGTGCACCTGTTTGCGCGCGCAATTTCGGTAGGTAAATTCATTTTGAAATTTCTTGTGGGCCTCTTAGACCCCACCTCAGTATTTATGTAACTTTTTTGTGAATTGTATCGATTTAGTTATCGGCTTTTTTTTGCAGTTCTTTGAAAACTTTTATAATATGGAGCCCAAAAAGTCATCCGGGAGAAAACAGTCTCTTGGTAATAATAATGACGAACATGTAGCTAAAAATAGAAGGACCGTAGTGCCAGGGAACAACGATTTTGCGACAGCCGTGAACAGACCACGTGAGCTACGTTTGAGTTTGGCACGTGTGCTGGGAAAGGATACGCCTGCACCTGACCGTCAAGAAGTTGACGACGAACAATCTAAAAAAAGAAGAAGGTGCCACACATGACCATCGAAGCTTCAAAGAAAATCTACACCCACATGTTATGCATGTAAAAAAACATGTATGCCTTCAATGTGCAAAGCAAGTTTGCCCAGACTGTGTGTAATTCACAATAATTTAAAGACTGTTATTTTTCGTTCCTATTATTGTATTATAATTTCTTATGTACCATTTACCAGTAAGACTATTTAAAATTAAGATTATAAGTTAATTTGTTGATTTTTTTAATATTTTTAATTGATACTTTGTAATATAAGACCTCTTGTGATTTTTGTCAAAAAATGCTAAGCGTTTTCTAAAGTTTGAAATTAATAGTTAATTATAAACAAATACATTGTACAAAAATCATTTTATTTTATTTAAATATATCCACTTAAGCTAATTATTAAGCACTAAACCCTAAAAAACCCAAAGATTTTTAAATATAAGCTTATATATCACGGGACTCTGAGGCCCCCACGTCAGTGTTTACGTGAAATTAAATCCACATCAGTAGCTAAAGGTTAAAATCCAATAAATTCATCAGCCCACATTTTTCCGCTGCTGGATTTAACTCCAAGGTTTTGTCTTTGTCATTCCCATCTAGCTGCTGAAATCCATGTTGTTGGAGTTTAACTATCTCGATTAAGGAGATATCGCCCTCTGACCAGGTGGCATAACGATCTGCGAAAAACTGCAGGCAGATACTTGATGCGGCAAGCTGAAGACAGGGCGCTATGGCGCTCATTAGGGGAGGGCTATGTCCAGCAGTGGACTACATAATATAGCATAAAGAAGAAGAAGAAGATTAAGGAAAACACTATTTTAAACTGTTTTAAGAAGAAGTTTCCTGCTGTCATCTTCTTAATCGGAAGCAGGAGAAGGCCTACGCGAAGGGAAATTTTAGGGGCCAATTTTCCGGAGTAGTCTAAAAAAATTTGGTGTTTCAATTTTATTGTACACCAGAAAACATTATGTAAGAAACATGTAAAGATAAAGACTACAATTGTCGGCTTTATTGCTAAAAGCATAATTAAATGCAACATCAATATCTCCGAATTTATAGATACAATACCTTACGCTAACGGTGTAGAAAAACGTCGTGAGGATAGGACTTGGGTTTCCTGTGGGCTAGGCCAAATAAGCTATCAGGATGGTATATCTATCTAAAAACAATGTCCCAGGCACCGTTTCTTCCGAGTGATCCCTTCACCCATCTAGTGTGAGTGAAGGGGCCACTGGACGCTGCTTAAATAATCTCACGTAGAGGCAAAAACCATGTCAATATCTACCTTGTGGTAATGTAACAGGCCATGCAGTTTGTTTGTGCAGCTCCACATCGCCACGAGATATCAGCCGCTATTGTAACTTAGGAAAAAATATGCGCTGTGATGCACAATGTGATATGCCGAGATTTAAAATCGTGTATCAAATTTAGTTTATAAAATGCCCAGTTGGGCATTTATTTATATTTAGTTATATTTTTATTATATTTATATTTTTATGTTTATATTTTTAAAAATATAAATATGTTTAAAAATATAAACTGGTCGGATCGCTGACACGAAAAGAAAACGAAGTAGCTTATTAAGACCGTAAAACGTATAATAATAATAAAAATAAATAATAAATATTCATGGACATATTACACAGATCTCATTAGCCCTATACTAAGTACCTACAACTAAATTAGTATTGTATTACAGGTGCTAATTCGTCGATAGATTTAATACAATAAATACATGAAACATAAATGTATAATACTACAAAACTTTCATTATCCTTTTTAAAAACCTATTTAGAGGCTAAAAATTCCACCCATGCCGGGATTCGAACCCGCGACCTCTGGCTATCCGTGCCAGCGCTCTATTCAACTGAGCTAATGGGCGACTCGCCGGCATCAGTGAAATTTCGAACCTCTTTACACTATTCTCTGTATTACGTACAGGCAGCGACATCTGGCTGAAGTCGATTGCATCACTTACAGCCCCGACTACCTACTTTGCAGTTAGGTTTTTACATCGGAATGATATAATTAGCTCAGTTGGATAGAGCGCTGGCACGGATAGCCAGAGGTCGCGGGTTCGAATCCCGGCATGGGTGGAATTTTTAGCCTCTAAATAGGTTTTTAAAATTTTCCTTAGCACGGGTTAGTGCATTAAAAATAAAAATAGTATTTTCATTATCATTCACAAGTACAATCTGCTGCCATTCATTTTACAAGGCCAAGTTCAGAAACGAAGGAGACCTGGCCGCAGAAAAACATCGTGGCTCCAAAATCTTTCGATGTGGTTCAATACGAGAAATATAGAACTCTTCTGAGCCGTAACATCATCATCAATCCATTATGTCGCTACCAAGAAGCACGGGTCTCTTCTCTGACGAAGGTTTATTCATGCATAGGAGACTCCAACTGACTCTTAAGACGATGAAAGCAGTGAAACAACATCGCAAATCTGCCGATGAAGCCTTACTAACGCAGATGAAAAGCCCGTTTCACGACAAGAGTCAAATATTTGCACAACATTGTACGGCGACGGACGCCGCATATTAATGCCGTATCGCTCCCGAATATCGCAGTGCCAACGTCACATGATACGGTCGAAACGTTGCCAACGATAAAGTCTTTCAGCTGAATAATTACTGCCATTGTTGAATTTTGAAGTCTATTTTAGAAGGCAATGTTTCTTCAAGATGTTCATTGTGGACTTGCTTGAAAGAGAACAAAAACCGTGAAGTTAGTATTCCAGGAGGAAAAAACATGACAGGTGTGAGTGGACTAGCCCAGCAAGGGTACCGTACAAATTTGTATATACTTACGTATTACATATTATAAATAGTTTAGACCTTTTCCCGAACTTCAAAGTATTTTTTGTTGTCTGTACTCTTAGGTTAAGAAATATCTGTGCAATTTCCATTTTTATGTACAATAATGTAAATTTTTATGTACAAGTATTCTCTATCTATCTATCTCTTTTTTTATGATTTAATTACAAAAATATAGTATTCAGATCTTTCTCTGTTCTTGTATTAAAATACAATATTAGGTACTTGCCAAATTCGTAGTTCTAGGTCAAAGAAAGCAATAACCTAAAATTTGATTCCACTGACTATCGATATTTTATGCCTCATTTGTGTGTTTGAAGTTTTGTTTTTTTTCACAACATCAAGGAATTCGAGAGGTGAGTAAATATGCTGTAATTTCAACTCAATACCTCTACGCATTCCTGCAATAAAGGGTTTTGATAGAAAAATAAGTAAGCCACATCTTAAAGTGCCGTAGATTAAAATGGGTACCTACGAGTATGTAAAATATAACCAGATTACAGTTATACACCTTTTACACATTGTAGGCGTTTACAATACATTATATACTTGCAAGTCGCCACCAAACTGGACTTGGCCCCCGTGGTGGAGTATGGCCAATACCTTCCTCAGGGAACAGACCCGTGCCCCTCGGTGGGGACATAATGGCATGATGATATACGTTTATAGTTAAGATAAGACAAAATAAGAATATTCTTTATTAATTAACCGGTCTAATCATGTTCAGTTTTCTAGTGAATAATTTCCATTAAAGCAATTACTCGTAAATACCTAACCGAGTATATGCGTTGAAAGTTTTCAGTAAATAATATATATATATATATATACTAACTAAACCAAGAAAGTAAATATTAATATCCAACGAAATAAATGTGCAAATGAGAATAAATCTTTACGTAACCGATCGCGCTTGAAAATGGATAGTTGTTGTTTGTTTCTTCTTTCACCGCTTATGACTTATCTCAAAAAAATCAAGTTTCCATACGAATTACGTTACTGTTCCAGCGGCGCAATCGTTTTCATCTTGACAGTTAAATCCCGCCAGAGATGAATGAGTCTCGCTCGTGTCAAAATGAAACGGATTGCCTCTATGATTGCCGTCCTCCTTGTATGCATTGAGAAAATCGAAAAAAAAATGCATCATAAACTCTCAAGTCCTCCTTGAACTTATTATTCATTATCATCAGCCATACATGACATAGCCATGCGGTGCAATTATCTTTGCCCCGCACTTTTTGATTTTGGAACATCTTAGTGTTGAGCGCCAAAGAAATCAAACACAAATATTGTTTGAGTAAAGACTGGCTGGTACGACTGCCCATAGTCGTGCCGCAGACTGAATAAAATAAAATAAAATTAAAAAAACGCGCGAACTACGTGCGAATTTGGATTCACAGTTACGAACCAAAGGTCGAAAATCACGCATAATTTTAAATATGTCTATAATATATTTATTTTATTGATAAGTATTTTTATTTTTGTTTTAACTTATATGATGCGATTTTATTATATGATGATAATTTATTTACTATAACTCTCCGGGCACTACCCTCACTACTATCCACATAACCCAAGGTTAGCTGGAAGAAAATACTCATTAGTATTTAGCTCGCCTTTGTACAAATATGCTTATTGTGCAATAAAGAATTTTGTAATCTAATCTATATTACTGTTAAATCTTAACTAATACTCCTTTTTTCCTCTGTGCTATTCCGGGATCTCCTGGATCTTCGGGATATCTGGGATACATTAAAAATATTGCTAACGATTTCAAAATCCCGCTGTAGACTATATAGCCGTCATTTTGTTCGCTCGTTCTTTCTTTCACTTTGAAGATTGCGAACGTGTGACTTTTATTGGACAAGTTATTTGGCTTATAGCGTTGCGTTTTCTTCAAAATAACATTGTATTTTACTACCGCTACCGTATCTAACCAACGACGTAAGAACTTAAGTCGCTTTTAGTACAATCGAGCGAAGTTTGAGAAAATCCTGAAGATCAATACTCTAGACGTACAATGTACATTGTATGGTGTATTCGGTAGCATTTACACGAGAGGCATTATCTTGGCGTATCTCTTCGGCAAACGCGATTAATATCTCGGGAGAGAAACTGGTAATTTATTCCACAACTTCGCACATACGTAATTACATTGGAAAGTTTTGCTTAGCGGCAATTTTAATTTGATGCCGTCTTGCCAAATGTTTATTATAATTCTCTTTGGAGAAAACAAATGACCGAAAAGGTTCTTAAAATGTCACGGAAAAAATATCACTTTGGTAACTTATAAAATAAAGAAAGCAGGGGACAAAAATCAGCTACAGTATCAGTTATTTCCATCAATAATACAATCCGGGGCGGGATTTTTGATTGAGGCGCTTCGTGTTCTGGAAAGTTTTGTTCCCACTATTTAGTCTGGCAAAGGTTAATACATTCTTCATGGGGCATTGTATACGCTTCTATAATAAAATCCCAGCGCTTCGTGTTCTGGAAAGTTTTGTTCCCACTATTTAGTCTGGCAAAGGTTAATACATTCTTCATGGGGCATTGTATACGCTTCTATAATAAAATCCCAAAAGATGTATTAAGCTTGCCTGAAACGCGGTTCAAAGTGTAAAGTCTACTTTATGCCAAAAGGGCTACTATAGCATAAAGGATTATTTAGAGATTTAGAGGTCTAGAGTTTTTTTGTTCATTTTTTCTCCAAAATAGATTTTATCTACCTAGTTTGAATTGTAACGTTCATTAAGCTACAGTTTCTGCACTACTTTGAATAAAACCTTTTCATTTCATATTATTTCAGTCCTTGGTTGTTTATTCTAGATTCTAGACTGTATTATCACAGTTGTCAAGATTTCTCATGTTCACTTTCAGATAAGAATGTATTAAAAACCTATTTAGAGGCTAAAAATTCCACCCAAATTTCACTGATGCCGGTGAGTCGCCCATTAGCTCAGTTGGATAGAGCGCTGGCACGGACAGCCAGAGGTCGCGGGTTCGAATCCCGGCATGGGTGGAATTGATAGCCTCTAAATAGGTTTTTGAAATTGTCCTTAGCACGGGTTAGTGCATTAAAAATAAAAATAGTATAAGAACGTATTAACAAAGTCGTGACTTTTTCCATTGGTGGCGCCAGTTAGCATCCCGAAGCGCTCTAAATCATTATCTTAGTTTTATGTTGTTTGTTGTGCCACTTTTTATGAAGAATATTTCTGTGAACGTTTTGATTTTGTAATGTAATGTAGAAAAATTTCTACGCTCTAAATTTTAGTTTGTCGTTGTGATGGGTTTGATTTAATAATAATAAATATATTTTACGACTGTTGTAGAATATTATTTTTTATTATAATTGTTTATTTCACAAATTACTTATGTAAATGTACTAGGGAGTACTTGATGTAAGACGTATTCTCTTCCAGCTAACTTTTGTTGAAGAGATTGGCTAAGGGCCGTCATCATCTACCCATTATGGCAAAGGGTAGTGAAAGACAAATACAATAAATTTACGTAGATGTAGGGAGATCTTTGAACAATAGGAGAGGTGAGGGGATGGGGTGGGGAAATTGAAAATTATGATAAACCTACAAAAAATATAGTAAATACATAAAAAATTAAAGTAATAATATGTGGTTATATAATTAACGGGTCTAATCGATTATGACGTAATAATAACAATTTTACATATGCATGTACATATTTTAAAATAATTAATAATCACGTTTACTTTCATACCAATTTTTTATGTAGGTACCTAGCCTATATAAACTTCTGTCTAAGTGCCCACCGCGGACACCAAAATCGAGATCAAACAAAACTTCTCACCGTTCTTCAGAGTGTTTAGTGCGAGTTTGACAGATCGAATCGAATAACTTTACTACCGCGTTAATCGAGCATTGAGTAGTGAGTATGAGTAAGTTAACCGTTCGAACTGGCAAAACGCTATCACAGTATCACTCGCACTCGCGTTTATTCGTGTTTTGGCTGGTAAACGTATTCACTTCTCAACGTAAACCATTACAACTCGCACTCAGCAATTTTAATTTCCATACTTGTCGCTAGGTGGCGCTTCCTCGATGCCATAGAAATATGAGTTTACGTTAACGCGATCGAGTAGTTAAAAAACTCGCACTAAGCACCCTGGTATTTCACGATAAGACATCATTCCCTACTCGTAAATGTATTGCCTCTTGATTCTCCGTCAATTTAGTTTGATAGACCCGATTTGAGTCCAACTGTTCTATTAATTAACAGCTCAATGAATCACTATTTAGCTAATGGCAACGGGTAAGATCGTCTCGAGACGCGCCCTTTCATCAAGAGGTATTTGAATATCTAAGGCTTAGAATGTTATTCATACATCACAGGATTAAGCTGGCGCCGCGAGCTTGAACTCGATATTCAATCTTTGATATTTTCTTACACTTGATTGCAAACTGAGCCAGGGAGTTAGGAGTCCCGTCAAGGAGCAATTCCCATACAAACCTAGTTTGTTTTTATTTACTAAAGACGTCGATATCAACCCTTTGTATTTCCCCACTGCTGTGGCACGGGTATCTTCCTGCATCGCAGGAAGGTTAGGCCATACTCCACCAGGGCCAAGTCCGGGTTGGTGGAGGATTGTAAGACAGTGGCGGGCCTTTCTGTCAGATGTTTTCAAGCCGCCCATAAGGCCTCTGGCTTAACGGCTTCTATTACATTACAGCCGGCACCATCGGCTTAACGTGCCTTACGAAGCTCGTAAGCGCTCGGAAAAATGCCACTAGCGGTAGTCACGGGATGGTCACCCATCATGCACCTGACCACGCCTGTAGTCGCTTAACTCAAGTGATTGATAGTATTTCTTAATGATTCGCGATACTTGTATATAGCTATATATTAAACGGGTCAAATCGCGATTATTTATCCCGAGACCACGGCAACTGTAACGCTGTTGAAACGTCGGGAAATAAGGTAATTACGTTTACCTAATAAATAACAATAACATTTACAAAATTTACATACAGGCACATACATTGCCTCTGGCCCCACACTAGGATACCCTGTGTCGTGGGAACCAGAAACAACGACATCACAAACATGTAAACTTCCAAGACCTGGGGTTTTTTCTGTTTCCAGCCGGGATTCGAACCCGGGACCTCTTGCATGGTAGGTAGATGCGCTAACGCTACGCCACAGAGGTCGCCAATAATCGCGATTTGACCCGTTTAATATAATATAGTCAAGTTAAGTTAGCAACCCTTGTATGTCCCCACTGTTGGGGCACAGGTCTCTTCCTGCATCGCAGGAAGGTTAGGCCTTACTCCACCACGGGGGCCAAGTCCAGGTTGGTGGAGGTTTGTAAGACAGTGGCGGGCCTTACTGTCAGAAATTATCAAGCCGCCCATAAGGCTTCTGATTAGTCAAGTGATTGATTCCAATTACTCGGTTCAACTAGGCCACGAGCACTTATGGGTGCATGCTTAACTATAATAACTACAGACACAGCACAACTCTAAAGTCAATTTCTACGGACAGTCGAGTTCGATTCCGCTCCAGTTCAACTTGGCTGAAACTTTATGGGAGAAACTATTAATCTCGCAGCTTCAGCGACTAAACAGAGTCCGGTCCCATTGAATCGGCTCCGAAGTGATATGAACTTTGTTAAGTTCCGTAGATAGTTATTTCTTGCGGAACGTTAGAGCATTTCTCGGGAAGGGTAAAAAATTAAGTACACTCGAAGTGCATTCCAATAGAAAGAAGCCAGTCAAGTTCGAGTCAGACTAAAGCACCAAGGGTTCCGTACAAATTTGTAGGTAGGTACCTACATCTTTCTGACTAAGCTGTCAGAAAGATGTAGGTGCTAGGCAAGCCTACACCATATAAAAAACATGATGTCCCAGGTATTGCAGCGTCTGAGTGGTCCCTTCAAGCCATGTAGTGTGAGTGAAGATGGCACTGGACGCTCTGTGTAAATCCTCTTATTACGTAGATGCAGAGGCCAGTGAGATTTGAGTGTTGTAGTTTTTTGTCGAGCTCTTCCCGAACTTCAAAGACAAATTTTTTCATAAAATAAGAAAAGATAAGAATACTCTTTATTATACCGAAAAAATTGTTACAGAAACGGCAGATACAAAAGATCAAATACAATTAGCGGCCTTATTGCTAATAGCAATTTCTTCCAGGCAACCTCAAATTTGAGAAATTTGTCAACAAAGATCAAAGATTTTTTCACGGGTAAGTTAAAATCTTTCTTTCGTTGTAGTTTTACAACCTTAACGAAATTACTTTTAGAAGACATTTAACTGTCGGTAGTTCCATATCCTTGTAATCATTATCCCTTCAGACATTTTATAGTATTTTAAAAACATATTTATAGCCTAAAAATTCCACTCATGCCGGGATTCGAACCCGCGACCTCTGGCTATCCGTGCTATATGTTTTTAAATTTGTCCTTAGCACGGGTTAGTGCATTAAAAATAAAAAATAGTATAATTTTATAGTATTATAGGAAACGGGATTACCTTTTTATTACAATTTGAGGTATTTTACTCTACTTAATAAAGGAGGAGAAAAAAGAATTAACAATAACTTTTTAAAAAAAATAAAACCGACTTCAAATGCGTGAACACAAAAAAAACTAAAAATTAAAAAATAATTCCTAATATTTATTTATTACCTAATACTATAATTTTCCTAAACTATGTCAACGTAATTAAAGTTAAACCAGCTAAATATCTTACAATAGTTATACTTATATACCTATTGCTTTTTGGAGTCGGTGCCAGTCGTATTAAGTTTAGCCGCGAGCAAGAGCCGCGCGCGCCCGCGTCCCCCGCAGCACCGCGCGGCCCCGCCTCGCGCCTTGCGTCCCCCGCCACCGCGCCGCACGTCTCTTGTTCGCGGCTAAACTTAATACGGCTGGCACCGACTCCAAAAAGCAATAGGTATATAAGTATAACTATTGTAAGATATTTAGCTGGTTTAACTTTAATTACTTTGACATAGTTTAGGAAAATTATAGTATTAGGTAATAGATATTAGGAATTATTTTTAATTTTTAGTTTCTTTTTGTGTTCACGCATTTGAAGTCAGTTTTATTTTTTTTAAAAGTTAATTATTTTATTGTTAAATTTAAATGGGACCACCCTTGAGGTATTACCTATACGCCGAAAAAAGATTTGTTCAAATCGGTTCATAATTGGCGGAGTTATCGCGTAACAAACATAGAAAAACATACGGGTCGAATTGAGAACCTCCTGCTTTTTTTGAAGTTGGTTGAAAAATACTCAAATACAGTAAATTATTTAGATTATTACATTTTGTTAATTAATATTTAGGTATGTTTGCCGTGACCGTACGGTCGACAGCATGCCAACTTTTATATTTTTGTTGCAAAGCCTATCGTAACTGAATAGAGTGTACATACGGGTAATTTTACCTGCTGTAGTCTATTTAAAAAGGAAACTTTAAAAAAGTACATTATTATCCCCTTGTTGTTCCGTTTCTTTTGTGTTCCTTGTCTTTCGTGATTAAGGATTTATGTGCAAAAATGTCATTGTAATTATCAACAATAGTTTTAGTTGTCTTCTGCTCTGTAACAAATTTATATACATACATAACATCACGCCTGTATCCTAGAGGGGTAGGCAGAGACCAGGGACTGTCACGTGACACTTGTCACGATCCTGTCAGATCACCTTCGCTTCGTCAACGTTCATAAGTCGTTGCATGCACGCACGCTGGTTACGGGTATTTTTTATCTTCCCTTTGCTAATATATCCCCTATTTGATCAATGTATGTCCGCCTGGGACATCCCCTACCAGCCCTTCCATTTACATTAGCAATATATATTTGTTTCGTCAACTTTTCTGGACGTTCTCATCCCGGTTATCACAGGAATCCTCAACAAGTCGACCTCAACTTGTGTCTTCCCCACATCCTGGAAGGAAGCGCAAGTTACTCCACTGCCAAAAAATCTAATCGTTCCACTTTATCCGACTATCGTCCCATCTCCATTCTCCCATTCCTCTCAAAAGTCCTTGAACGCCTCATCTATTACAGCTTAGTATTTTCCTTAATAAAAACAACCTCCTTAATCCTTTTCAGTCTGGCTTTCGTCCCGGACACAGCACGGTTACTGCTCTTCTCAACATTACTGACGACATTAGATTGGGCATGGAAAAGGGGGAGGTCACTGTGCTCGCGTTGCTGGATTTCAGCAACGCGTTCAACGCAGTGGACTTCGACGTCTTGTTGGGGTACTATGCTCTCTCAACATATCTCCGACGGTAATTGACTACTTTCGTAGTTACTTGCATGGGCGCCGGCAACGTATAGGTACGTATTGACGAAACCTTTTCTGTGTGGAGTGATAATACTGCCGGTGTCCCGCAAGGTGGCGTGTTGTCTCCTCTTCTTTTCGCTATCTTTATCAACAGTATTTCTAAAGCAATTACTTCTTCCTACCACCTTTATGCTGATGATCTTCAAATTTACACACGGTCTCCCGTAGAGAGTCTGCCCTTGGCTATAGCTAGATCTAACGCCGATCTTAAACGCATTCTAGGTTGGAGTAGTTCGTGCGGCTTAAAAGTGAATCCTACTAAAACGCAGGTTATTGTTATTGGGAGTCCAAGAATGCTATCTAGAGTCGATTGGGAGCAGCTACCTCAAATTGAATTCGACGGTGTTTTAATACTATACAGTGAGAGGGTGAAAAACTTGGGTATTATCATGGACAGTACATGTCCTGGGCACCGCAACTGGCGGAAGTGAGCCGGAAAATATTCGCTTCGGCGGCTTCTCTGAGAAGGTCACGGATTTTCCTGCCAACTGCCACTAAGATTGCGCTTGCACAATCTCTGTTGCTACCTATCCTCGACTATGCTGATGCCAGCTATCTAGACTTAACTGAAGAGCAACAAAATTAACTTGAGCGCCTCCAACACTTTGCTATAAGGTTTATGTTTGGCTTACGCAAATATGACCATGTTTCTAAATATCGCACTAAGCTCAAGGAGCTCCCCATCCGCCTCCGCAGGAATGCTCATATCCTTTCGCTGATGTACTCAGTGCTGTTCAACCCAGCCACTCCGCTTTACCTTAAAGAGCGCTTTAGCTTACTCAGAGACTCCCACAGCCGGGCACTACGATCCGACCAGAGTTTAGCACTGAAGACACCAAGTCACACGACGAGGTTCTTCAGTAGCTCGTTTACCGTAAGGGCCGCCCGGCTGTGGAATGACCTGCCGGTTGTGATAAGACGCTCTCCATCCCCGGCTGTATTTAAAACCAGAGTAATGGAATTCCTTTTCTCTAAGTAACTTATTTTGCTGAAAGTATTCATTAATTTCCTTTCTTATATATGTAGGTATATCACCTGTTTCTTGTCCTAATAACACACTTGTTATATAAGTCACTATTTATGTAAGTATGTGTATATGTTTATAGTATTCAAGTATGATTTATGTAAGTTTATTATTACATAAACGTATGTTTATTAATATTTATATTTTTACCGACTACCCGTGTCTATTTCTCCTTCGGCAAATTCTCCGATTTGAGGTTGCCTGGAAGAAATTGCTATTAGCAATAAGGCCACCAATTGTATCTTATCTTCTGTATCTGCTGTTCTGTATCAATTTTCCGGTATACAATAAAGAATATTCTTAGCTTATCTTTCTTGCATAACATAAAATCACCTGTATATAGCACAATATTTTAGACAACGAGTTGAAACTCTTTAGTCCTCGACCTTCAATAATACGGACCCTTAGTCTATTGCATTTGCAGAATCCTCTAAAGTCTGATGGAGCGGTTAAAGATTTGGCCCTCATCCCTGTTACTGGACTCGGATTTAGACAGATTTACTCAAGTACGACAATATTTTCTGCTGAAGGCATTGTTTCTGAGCGCGCCTCGCGTCTGCGACCGCTTTTTGTCTCGATGTGAAGTCACGTGATAAATTGATGTTTTGTTCTTTATTTTCAGCTCAGTCTCTTCGCTGTGCTTGCTTGTTATTTACAGTGAATCTTTGTCTATATTTTTTTATTACCATCGGCCGTTCTAATCAGAAAGTCAGTATGACCGTGAGCTTATGCTGGGTTTTTTACGGTTTTATTACGCTCGGACCGAGTGCACCATTTGAGTAAGCTTCTGGTTGCTTGCTTCTAAATGCTTCTGATTGGACGGTTTTTCGTCACCACACTAAAATGGCTAAGAATTTACTCGGAAGGCGCACTTGGTTCGAGCGCACTGAGGCCGGCGTTAAGCAGCCTCTTTTTGTTCCACTGCAAAGCATAGGCGCCTCCTCTTGGATAGAGAGAGTTACAGGAAGAAAAAATACACTCTATTCTTATAATGTCATAATGACAATTGCATGTTTGTCTTTATAATGTTTGCTCGTATAACACAAGCTTTGAAAAAACTGTTTTGGGCGCCCGCGCTACAGTGCATTGCACTTAGACCATGAAAAACGCGCGTTTATATACTAATACTAGAATAGAATAGAAAAAAATTTATTCAAATACCACAACACACATAAAAACTTAAAAATAATAACATGGCCAGTAAAAGAACACACTTAAGGTAAGAAATACCAATAATTACAGTAATAGAATAAGGTAAATTCATACAGACAAAGTGAGCTTAGCTGGTGGAGGAGCTGTGTGTCTTACTACTTAGCACTAAGTAGGCCTTTGTACCAAATAAGATGAGTTTTGCACAGTAAAGAATTTTAAAGAGGGAAGAATTTATTTGAATTTGTAATCGTGGCAAGTGGCATCCCTGGTCTCTGCCTACCCCTCTGGGATACAGGCGTGAGTTTAAGTATGTCTGTAAAGAATTTAAAAAATATATCTTAGAATGTAATGTTATGCTGGAATTCTTATTCAAGCAGCGGTTAGTCCATAGCGCTACTGCCGCGCTTCAAATAAGTACGCTTAATTTACAAGTTTAAAAATAAATATGGTCATAATAAATATTGCCAAGAATAGAGGAGCTGTGCTCGGATATTAAGTGCCTCGGTCTAGGCTACAAGATTAGCATTCTCCGGGCTTCGTCCTGTACTTATTTCATTCCTCAAGAATTCTGCTGTAATTTATGTTCTTATGTTTTTGTAACCCAATATATAATAAAAGCCGCCTTCAGAATGAATCTTTATAACACAGAAATTCGTAAAAGGCTCTTCTTCTTATTCGTCGTGTTCTCATGACTGAGGCACGTATTATGGCAGTTGCCAGCACGAACGCCTTCCATTCGATTCGGAAAAAGGCACAAGGTAATACATGTCAAAAGGCACAAAAACACAAGGAATTTTTTTCGAAAATCTTTTATTTACAGTTACATTACAGTTTCACATAAAATGCATCGATTTCGACCCTTGTATGTCCCCACTGATTTGGTGCCTCCTGGTTCTCTTGTCCGCCAGTGCCGAGCACCATACTTCGTCGCAGGTCTCCGAAATGACCCGACTCCGGACCTTCTCTTTATATGTCCTACATGCGGTAGGGGCTGCCGCTCTCGAATTGGACTTTTCAGTCACTCAAAAAAGTGTCAAGTCCTGTGTCCTTAGGCACTGTTTGAATCGTCCGTGATGGACGCAAAGGCCTATGATGATGTCCCCACTGCTGGGGCATGAGTCTCTTCCTGCATCGCAGGAAGGTTAGGCCATAGTCCTCCACGGGGCCAAAAAAAATACATAATTGTCTTTAAAGTCGGGCTGTAAGAGAGTATCTACTACTTTTTCCTTTTCCTGTAAAGTGTATAGAAGTTTTCCCCGAGCCCTCAGGGAATGAGTCTTACTCATATTTTTCTAGTTTTTTAAATGTCAGCCATAACTTTACCGGCGTTATCCAGCAGTACAACCTGATTATAATAGAGTTTATTAAACTTTAAAATACCAATTAAAAATATATATGTACGCTATTATTAGTTAAAAGGACATCCAGGAAACAAAGCCTAAGTGGGAGCCAACGAACAACTAATTTATGATTTCCAATCAATAAATACTTTTAAACCTTTTTTTACCTATAACGGACTTTCTAAATTACCGGTTTAGTTCTTTAAAATTAATTAACGTTGATATCGTGACGTGAAATTATCATTGAGGGGAATACGTGAGTGCAGCTGAATGAGTGACTCGTAGCTTATATAAGTAACCTAGATATGTCCAGATGCAAGACACAGGTCTTTTTAGATGGAGAAAGGAATATATGGGCGAGAAGGGCCTTAATCCTTACTTGGTTATACGGGCTTTCTTAATTGGTCGTCAGGCTATACTAGTCCACTGCTGGACATAGCCCTCCCCTAAGAGCGCCACGTTGTGCTATCATAGGGGGTAATGCCCATAATCCCCACGCTGGGCATGCGGGTTGGGGATCGCAGTTCGGTGGAATTTGTACTGCAGGGGGCGCTGCTACCCACCCCCCGGTTTGTGTCCCTTAGTCGCCTTTTACGACACCCGCGAGAAGAATTGGGCTGGTGCTATTCTCTAGGCCGACACCACACAGCATTTCTTAATTAATAATACCTTTTTCCTAACAGTTTACTAAGGTCACTTCTTTGGGCAGGCGTTTGCTCTGGGTATCGGCAGAATACCAGCGCTGGAGACTTCTCTTTAGGCTCTCCGCATATGCTGAGTTGGAACCCATTTGCCACACCTATTCATACTTGTCTTATAGGTACTTAAGGTACCGTAATAGTCTAAATGGACGCCGTTTTTAATTCATAATTAAATAACTGTGGCTTTCAAAACATCCCGATTTATAGTCGATCCACGCACCTCCAGTAGTGAAGGCCTCTGATGGCACGCTCTTCTTCTTCTGGCTTCCATGCTGGCACGCTCCCATTGCTATTATTAAAATTTCTGTCATTTTTTTTATTTCTGGAAGTGGCAGTGGGTTGGCCATTTCTCGTGAAGAACCGACAACCGTTGGAGTAAACGTGTTCTTGAGTGGAGACCGCGACTTGGCAAACGTAGTGTAGGATGCCCCTCAACCGGGTGGGATGACGATCTGCGAAAAACTGTCGGCAGATGCTGGATGCGGCAAGCTGAAGACAGGGCGCTATGACGCTCTTAGGGGAGGGCTATGTTCAGCAGCAGACTACAAGCCTGAAGAAGAAGAATATGCAATACACCACTAATGGCGATAGTTAGCACTTTGTAAGATCACTCACGAACAGGAGAGATTTTGTTTTTCCTATTGAGGAGAACATTCGATCTTGTTGGTGAAAATGGGCAATAGCATTTCAAATTTCTAAATCCATTAGGAAAAAAATGTAAAACCACATTCACGATAGACTTATTTCCGCTGATTGTAACCCGCCTTTCATACGAAATCTTCATTAATTGGGGTCCGAATGATTAATCGCGAGGTTTTCCACATAAACAGGGCACTTTGAGCATTCTAATTGGTGCCGGTGGAACGTGCGGTTTGCTACAAATTACTTTTTCACTAGATACAAAAGATCCATTATCCACTCAAATTAGTTCCCGCAGGAGAGCATTAATAATAATCAATGTCGGTAGGGCGGCCGTGGGTTTGGGGGAAATTTTCAGCGAAAATATATAATAAAGTGTCTAAGGCCCACTTGCGTCAGCCCGGGTTATCTCACTTAACTGGAGTTAACCGGTTAAAGGTATCATTTCGTATGGGAAATTATCGATTTACCCGTTTAACTCGAGTTAGATGAGCTAACCCGGGCTGACGCAAGTGGGCCTAAGCTTGTGATACTTCTAGGTATTAAGTAAATGTGAATGTAGAAAAGGTGAATAAATAGAGTTACTACGTTTGTTACTAAATAATAAAGAGGATATTGTAAGGTTGGCGCACTTAAGCACTTAAGAAAAATTGTTATTAAATTATTGAGGAATAATTTATTCAAAAACAATAAAAAGTTAAAAGTAAATATTTTAACTAATACTAAAATTTGTAATTGAGTATAAATATTTACAGGTATATTTTTGTTCTAAGCATCATTACGAAATATATAGCAGTTGGCTTATTTAAAAAAAAAAAAACATGTTTCACCACCGACACCAATACTTGTGTGAGAAAATACGCGATGCGTTTCGCCTCTAACATGAGGTCACCCTCAGGAGGCCTCACTGTGAGCCTGAGGATGCCTCGAGTATTAGTCTCGCTGGTGGTGTGTTCGTTTCTTGTTTCTGCTTGAAAAAATGGGAGGGAGGGCAGTGCATTAACTAACCGCATGGTGCCTGTGGGGTTTTGAGCGGAATTCAGCAAAGCAATTTTCACATTTAAATGCTATTATGGATTTCCGCAAAGTACCGCCTGATTCCATACAATGATAATGCCAATTCCCGGCGCATATCTACGAACAAAAAACATTTGTTTGACGAATCGCAAGGCTTAAGTAAAAATGCTTTTTTTTAAACAAAAACCAGTTTAAAATTTCCTAAAACGTCAGACGCTTTTCCTATGCCAAATTAATAGTAACATCCATCGCCATTAAGATGACAGAACGCCATTATCCTTTGTGGATTTTAAAAACCTTCAAACCGAACTGGGTTGGCTACATTCATAACCGTCTACAAATGGATTTCCGGCGGTAAATCAGGGGGTCGGAATTCGTTTGATATAAATCTCGAGTCGCCTCGCAGGTGGGGAGGACCGAATCTCTAGCTGGAAACGCTAGCCGTACTATATCATTGGGTGTAATGGACCATTTGTTTGTGAGCTTATTTAATATTATTTTACAGGTATTTAACAGCACTAATACATTAGCTTTGTGAAGTGCCGAGCTAGCAATCAACGTCAAAATATTTTATTATCAATGTCTCTGTCACGCCACCTAACTTCTATTAACCAAACTTCAGATCTTCTAAACTTTAGATAAGATAACGCATCACTACCTATTTTATATTTGTTTTATTTTTACTATCTATTGAAATATGATAGCGCTCGTGGCTTAGTCGTACAGACTGATTGTAATCAATCACTTGAGTTAAGCAACAAAAGGCGCGGTCAGGTGCAGGATGGGTGATCGTTCCGTAACTACCATTAGTGACATTTTTCCGAGCGATTCCGTGCTTTGCAAGGCACGTTACGCTGTTGGTGGCTGCTGTCATGTCTATATGGTGGCAGTCGTTAAGCCTTTTCAGAGGCCTCATGGGTGGCTTGATAGCTGCTTGTGACTGTGAGGCCCGTCTCTGTCTTACAATCCTCCACCAACCCGGAATTGGCCCCCGTGGTGGAGTATCGCCTTACTTTCTTTCGGTGCAGGAAGAGACCCGTGCCCCAGCAGTTAAGACATACAAGGGTTGCTATCGAAATATGATAATGTGTTTATATATATGAAGTACGTTATATTGTGAAAGCTACTGGAAAACATTGAACGAGACAAACAAAGAATTAGATGGGTTGGTGTGAAAGAAAAGAGGCGTATACCCAACAATGGATTAGATTAGATTAGAATTAACACTTTATAGTACATATCAGGAAACAAAATACATAAAAGGCTTACATATCTAAGTTTTGCATGGATTCTTTTTATGGCTGATTAAATACATAAAATTAATATTATGTAAAAAAAAATTATATTTTAATTTAAAATTCCTTTGCGTTTTTGTTTCTAAATTAGTCACGTAAAGTATTTTTAATAAATAAATCTGTTTCACCAGTAAACTTGTTTTGAATTTCCTCATCGTTTAATGATTAAAATCACTTAAGTGCTGAAGGTGAAATAAGGGTAAAGTTTGTACGAAAATCGAATCGTGAAATCAATATCTAATATAGTATTCTAGACTCGCGTCTCATCCATCTCCGCGCGTGTGGAGAGCTCCGAGTCGCTTGGAATCCGGATCATTCGTTCCGGTGTCGACATCCACAGATCCGGCGACAAGTGGCGAATCCAGAGCGCACCTACAGTCTGACTTCTACAACCTTATTTACAGGGTGACAACGAAATCGAACATAACATTTTAAGGGGACTTTCTAACCTCGCTATTGATATATAGACATATTCACCATTTATTTTTAAAGTATTGCCTTGTTTCAATGTAAATGGTGAATAAACAAAATGAATTACGTTGGATTTGCTCAACAATTTCTTTAGTATTTAATCTCAGATTCGAAGGACTAATTTACCTGACATAGACCATTGTGGCTAATATCCTTCTTCTTCTTCTGGCTTTATTAGTCTACTGCTGGACATAGCCCTCCCCTTATGAGCGCAAGGTTGTGCCATCATTGGGGGGTAATGCTCATAATCCCCACGCTGGGCATGCGGGTTGGGGATCGCAGTATGGTGGAATTGTACTGCAGGGGGCGCTGCTGCCCACCCCCCAATTTCTATCCCTTAGTCGCCTTTTACGACACCCGCGGGAAGTATTTGGGTTGGTGCTATTCTCTAGGCCGACACCACACAGCCAATATCCTTATTTATGTATTTTAATTCTTTATTGGACTAATAACATGAGTAAATGTACAAGACCGTGCTTAATTCAAGAAGCAAATCTTTGGTGTTAAAGAGACTCGCAAAGGATAGCGCAGGAAAAGAAGGTGAACTACAATAATAAAACTTACATAAACTTACATAACATCCTTAGAGGATAAAATATTTGTTCCGTGGTTCTACATATCAGCTAGGCCGTTACCAAGTGTTAAAAATAGTAAACTGAATCTAATCTTTCGATAGCACTTGCGCGTTTATTAGTAAATTCCTATTAGAAGTTATCCGTTTCGTGAGTAATTAAATTCAAAATTGGAGGACGTTGATAGACATCTGTACCAAACTTAAGAGTATATGTGATACACTTTTGATGTAACCTTCAGACATAGGTAAAGGGTATAGAAACTTTCCCTCACTAGCAATTTATCGTTTGTAAGTAAGCTTCTTGATACAGAGCAATAATGTGTAGCTACGAGTATATGCTAATGTGTGTAGAAGCGCTCGTGACCTGGTCAAACCAAGTGAATGGAAAAAATCAATTAAGTTAAGCAATAACAGGTGCGGTCATGTGCAGGATAGGTGACCATCCCGGGACTACCACTAGCGGCATTTTTTCCAGTTCGCAAGGTACGTTAAGCCGTTGGTGCCGGCTGTGATGTGATAGCAGTCGTTAAGCCATGTCAGAGGCCTAATGGGAGGCTTGATAACTTTTGACAGTAAGGCCCGCCACTGTCTTACAATCCTGCACCAACCCGGACTTGGCCCCCGTGGTGGAGAATGGCCTAACGTTCCTGCGATGCAGGAAGAGACAAGTGCCTTAACAGCGAGAAGATACAAGGGTTGATATGGAATGTGTAGTTATACTCTACTCATTATTGTTAAACTAGGCAAGAATTACCTATTTGGAGGTTAAAACTGTACGTAACACAGAGAATATTGTGAAGAGGTTCGAAACTTCACTGATGCCGGTGAGTCACCCAATAGCTCAGTTGGGAAGAGCGCTGGCACGGATAGCCAGAGGTCGCGGGTTCGAATCTCGGCATGGGTGGAATTTTTAGCCTCTAAATAGGTTTTTAAAATTGTCCTTAGCACGGGTTAGATATATGTCCCACTGCCGGGTGGTATGGGAAAACTTCGGATACTCAGGTTTTCTCAAGAAAGTATTTCTTAATGATTCGCGATACTCATACATATTAAATTTATATATTAAACGGGTCTTATCGCGATTATTATTAGGTAAAACGTAATTACCGGAACCGCAACCTCCGGAATCAGAGGTGTTGAACCGCTCTGCTACCGCTGCTTAGTTCAGCACTTATCGTTATTAAATTGCTAGAGGTAATAAACACACAACATCCACAATATATTTCGATTCTTTAATTTGTTAATATGGTTTTGCGTCAACAATAGCCACCAATCCGGACTTAGCCCCCGTGGTGGAGTACGGTCTATACCTTTCTCAGGGATGAGACTCTGCCCTTCGGTGAGGACATAAAGGTTGATCATGATGATTATTGCGTCATCAGCCTACTCAGCACGATCGCAGACAGACTTGACTGACCATATATTAGTCACTGTCTCAGTGTTTCCACGTCTATGAGACCCCTAAAGGTTACCAACGAGGAGGTCCTACAACATATCAGTAAGAAGCGCGAGCTTTGGAATACCATCCGAAAGAGAAAAATTGTATACTTGCGACCGTATCTTGGGTGTGTCTTGGATATATGCGTATTCAAGATCCACCCAATATACTGTGTCCTACAATTAATAACGATGGGAAAAGTCGCGGGCAAGAGACGCGTAGGCCGGAGAAGGAAATCCTGGTTGAGAAACTTACGGGAGTGGACCGAAATTGCAAGTGCTGCCGAGCTCTTCCGCCTTGCGAGTGACAAAGAGAAATTTGCCGAGCTGACTGCCAACCTTCGCTAGTTGGAGAGGCACCATAAGAAAAAGAAGATGAAGGGGCCCCTGAAGCCATATATATACATACATATACAGGGTGTGTCGTAAATAATGGATAACCCTGTAGCTGCTGACTAGCCACATAATCATCTATTACATGTGAAATAAAATTTTATTTAATTTTAAAACGGGCCTTTTAAAAGGGTATGAATAATGAAACAAGTGTTATTTTTTAAATTTTGATTAAACTAAATTTTCAAAATGGGCTCCATTTGCTGCGATGCATGCTCTAAACCTTCTTATGAACGATCGTTTAAGGCTAAGTTTAAGGACCTTAAACTTAGCCTTAAACGATCGTTCATAAGGACCTTAAACTTAGCCTTAAACGATCGTTCATAAGAAGGTGTAGAGCATGCATCGCAGCAAATGGAGCCCATTTTGAAAATTAAGTTTAATCAAAATTTAAAAAATAACACTTGTTTCATTATTCATACCCTTTTAAAAGGCCCTTTTTAAAATTAAATAAAATTTTATTTCGTAAGGTTTAATCACAAGCAATTCACAACGAATTTAAAACGTTAAAATTTAATACACGTAACTTTTAATTTTAGCCCATTTTCTGGATAAATTGTAATAACTCTGTATTGCGACAAGGTACCTTTTACTATGACACCATTTTAGATTCTGTATGAAGTGGACAACTTTTTAAAATAATGGGCCACTTGAGTGCCATACATTTTTTGTAAGAAAATTGAGTCAAAGTTACATAATCCGGCAGAAATGACCTTGAAAATTAGGAAAAAACTATTTATTCTTAAATAATTGTTAATACTATCTTATTTTATTCTAATTCAAGTAATAGTACAGATATCCAGAAATTAGAAACAGAAAACAGAACTAAAAAACCTCTTTATTTGTGGATATGGTAGCCAATTTTGTAAAAATAGCAATATTTCTTTTAAAAAATTAAAAAAAAAATCATATTTGAAAAATTCATGGCCAAATGACGATAAAAGTGGGATATGTAATAGACGATTATGTGGCCAGTCAGCAGCTACAGGGTTATCCATTATTTACGACACACGCTGTACACATATATACATATATAATAATAATAATATTGGCCTTTTTTGCATCTACTTAATGAGATGATTTATACAGCGTCCAGTGGTATCTTCACTCACACTAGATGGGTGAAGGGACCACTCCGACGCTGTAGTGCCTGGGTCATGGTTTTTATAGATTGTGTAGGCTTGCCCAGCACCTATACCATCCTGTTCGTTCTAACATTTTGAGCAAGTGGTGCTTTAAATAAATATTTCATTATTATTATGGAGGGGAAAAACATTAGTCTCGTCTGACCAACGGCAAGACGGACGCCCTCCACCTGAGGAGTCCAAGCGGCCGGAGGTCAGACAGCGAGAGAAAACTTCGTACTATCCAGGCTGTATCAAGCAGCATCGCCTTCTGCATCACATCCGGAAGCATGTCCACAACTTGTTCCAACCCAAGTAATAAGAACATAAAATAACAAAACCTCACGTCTGTATCCCAGAGGGCTATCCCTCTTTGCAGAGATTATGAGTTATGGGAATATGAGACTGCCACTGGCCACGATCCTGACAGATCACCTTCGCTTCATCAACGTTCATTAGTCGTAAGTAACAAAAACTCTCAGTAAAGTAGGTTAACTGCCAAAGATACTAACAAATCCAAAAATATTGAACAATGAAAAACACGCAAACAAAGTATAACTTAAGCAGAGTGCCATTAACAAATTCAATTCGGCATTACACAAATCGCTATCACATCCAACATAAGCCTCTATACATAATTAGAGTTGTCGGAATTTCATTTGCATCTCTCATATAACTTTGTGTGTGTGTATTTCGGTTGGGAACAGACAATTTACAATTCAATTAATAGTGAAACGGGCTGCGAACAGTTTCTTAGCGGCGGAGACGTAAACATGATCCGTGTAATTTCAATTCAATTTCACTGACTCGGAATGAATCTATGTAATACAAGTTAAGTAATCTTGTATTACATACATTCATTCTGAGTTGCGTATTGAATATGAATTCTTCAGCGAATAAAGAGATAGAGCCAATTTGAATTGATTTTAATGAGGGCTTTAGAAATTTAATTAAAAAGAATTGTATTATTAAAGGAGATATCACCATGCTGGAGGTTGTGGGATCAATTCCCACTGGGGGTGATCGTTTTATACAAATGGTTTCAGTCTGTCAGTTCAGTCATGTCGTTATTTCCTGGCTACCGGAACACAGGTTATTCTAGTTTGGGACGAGCACAAGTTATTATGATGTGTATTTGTTCAATTACTCCATTTTGCTCCGGATTTTTTTTACCATACGTACGCTTCTCCATAGCTCGCTGAACTGGTGGACCAACCCTTTCGTGACAGTCCATGTCTCGGCCCCGAAGGTTATGACAGGTAGGACGCATTGATTGAAAACTTTCGTTTTCAAGTAGTTTTCGAGGACGCCTTCCGAACAGAATGACAAGCAAAAAAAGCAAGCACAAGATATTATGTTGTGTATTTGTTCATTTACTCTATTGTGCTCCGGATTTTTTTTACCATACGGCCTCTCCATAGCTCGCTGAACTGGTGGACCAACCCTTTCGTGACAGTCCATGTCTCGGCCCCGAAGGTCATGACAGGAAGGACGCATTGATTGAAAACTTTCGTTTTCAAGTAGTTTTCGAGGACGCCTTCCGAACAGAATGACAAGCAAAAAAAGCAAGCACAAGATATTATGTTGTGTATTTGTTCATTTACTACATTGTGCTCCGGATTTTTTTTACCATACGGCCTCTCCATAGCTCGCTGAACTGGTGGACCAACCCTTTCGTGACAGTCCATGTCTCGGCCCCGAAGGTCATGACAGGAAGGACGCATTGATTGAAAACTTTCGTTTTCAAGCAGTTTTCAAGGACGCCTTCCGACCAGAATGACAATCTGCGAAAAACTGCAGGCAAATGCTGGATGCGGTAAGCTGAAAACAGGGTGCTATGGCACTCATTAGGGGAGGGTTATGTCCAGCTGTGACTAGCATAGCCTGACCATGACGTTTATTATTATTATTAAATTCTTTATTGTACCTGTAGAGATTGTACAATTGGCGGGCTTAATACTAAATAGTATTTTATTCTAGCCAACCAACAGGTGACGTGGAGAAGATGGGAGTAGTCACAAATGGTGAGGTGATATTTTTTTGTGAAATATATTTTTTTAAATTAAACTATGTATTAATATGTACAATAATTATAAACATAAACAAATATAATAATTAAGCACATATATAAAGATGAATAGATAGACTTTATAAACATATAAATAGACTTCATAATACTTATATTTTTACATACTTACGAATGGAATTACACTTTACTGTTCTGAATATGAAGATAGGATATAAGATATACGTTTGTCTTACAATATAGCACAGATCTTCGCTCAAAGTGTATAGGCTAACCTAATACGCGTGCCCATCGCGGACTGGATATTTCAAGCGCTGAGGTATAAAAAACGCTTTAGACGCTGTGTATTTCGTGACAAAGTATGTATGATATCAAGGTGAGCAAATGTAATTTTAAAAGACATTAAGGAGCGTTGTGAGCATTTTATTATTATTTCTAAATTTAACTAAAGTAGGTACCTATATGTTGAAAATATGTAACAAAATAATACTTGGAAAATATAAATATTGATGTTGTTTATTCGTGTGTCAATATTGAAGTTTCTTTATTTAAAATATTATTTTTCATTTCCAATTGACAATTTCAATACTATACATATTTTAAGTAACATCATGGGATGTTTCCCGCCTGTCAAAGCTAAAGTACGTCCGTGCGCATTCAGCGTCATTTGTTCAAGTTTTATGTCAGGCCTTGTACATTGTTAACATTAAACCTTATCCAATGAACTGGAATTTATCTTGTGATCATGACCGTGTCTTAAAGGCTTTCACGGTAATAGTTTATTTTCAAAAGTAATAGAAACATTTTAGTCACGTACTTACGCATACATAAACATGTTTTTTATATTAAAGGGGTCTGTCTGTTCGCGAGTAATTAACCCTTTATAGGACGGCCCAAACAAGATATCCCAAAAAAGGCCATTTGTACTAAGTACGATATTCCTTAACTTAATGTACTAGTTATGAGCCTTATGTGACGACTAGTGCACACACGATATCACACGGTGGCCTGTGATCAGAGTGCTTAGTGCGAGTTTTTTAACTACTCGATCGCGTTAACGTAAACTCATATTTCTATGGCATCGAGGAAGCGCCACCTAGCGACAAGTATGGAAATAACATTTGTTGATTGCGAGTTGTAATGGTTTACGTTGAGAAGTGAACACGTTTACCAGCCAAAACACGAATAAACGCAAGTGCGAGTTGTACTGTGACAGCTTTTTGCCAGTTCGAACGGTTAACTTACTACTCAAAGCTCGATTAACGCGGTAGTAAAGTTATTCGATTGGATCTGTCAAACTCGCACTAAGCACTCTGGGCGAATAGTTGACGGTCCGTAGAATACCAACATTAGCGGCCAAAAACTGAGGTAGTGCACGGTGGACAGTTCTGTGGCTAATACAGGTGACTTTTTATGAATACTTTGTGTACGCCGTCCTATAAAGGATTAAGAAATACTGAACTCACTCTATCTCTGTATCTCAGAGAATTAGGCAGACACCAGCGACTGCAACTTGCCCCGATCCTGACAGATCCTTTCTCCTTATCAACATTCATTACTCGTTGCATGCACGCACTCCGGTTTCGGGTACTTTTTATCCTACTTTTTGCTAATACATCCCCTATATAGACGAAGTATGACCGCCTGGGGCATCCCTTACCGGTCCTTCCTTCCACATTCACTCAATACATTTTAGTTATAAGAAATCTTTGTAATAGAACAAAGAAAAAAAATTGTAACAGTGATCGATATTTCAGTATATTCAAACTAAAACAGGAACGGACGTATCGTGTTTCAAAAGGATTATGTATTGATACTAAATATATCATGTAATAGACAGGATATAATGCCAAAATCAATTCGCCAAATTATCCCCAAGCAGTGTACTCTTGACGTGCGAGTACGACAGGAATATTCAAATAGTTAGTCACTGGTCTATCACAAATTATACGCAACGTATTGTATCAATAAAACAAGCAAAGCAATTTGAAACGTAATGCAACATGTTCTTGACAATTATGAAAATGTCAAACTTAAGTAAGGCCCGCCACTCTCTTACAATCCTCCAACAACCCAGTCTTGGCCCCCGTGATGGAGTATGGCCTAAACTTCCGGCGCTGCAGGAAGAGACCCGTGCCTCAGCAGTGGGGACATACTAGTGAAATACAAGGGTCAAGTGAAATACAAGTGAAATACAAGGGTTGATATCGAATGCCAAACGACGAAATATTAAATAGTCGAGTCATTATGTACATTTGGGAATGCATGTGAACTGAGAAATTTTGGATATTACCCGAGGGGAGAGGTCTAAAAAAGCTTAAGTTCTTCAATTTGTCGACTCAGATTGACAAATTGACTTTTTCACCATGTTAGAAAAGTATTAAATTAAGTTTTTTCACAATAACTCGGTTTTAAATAGCTATTTAGAGGGTAAAAATTCCACCCATGCCAGGACTCGAACCCGCGACCTCTGGCTAACCGTGCCAGCGCTCTCCCAACTGAGCTAATGGGCAAGTACCGGCATCATCGAAATTTCGAACCTCTTTACAATATTCTATGTATAAGTATTTACTGATAAAAAAAACCCTATGACATTTGAAAATTAAAGTTTAAAAAGTTTAAGATGTAGCCACGTTTGGTTCGTAATAGATCCACAGTACCCGATTACACATACTAATAGAATTCCACGGGCTTACACGGAGGTAGCTTAATTAGATTCGATGGAGCTGTGTTTTTAAGACACGGGAGAAAGACGAATGTTCTCTTGCAGCTCAGAGGCTGAGCAGAGATTTCATTACATAGGTTTTGTTGATTTTATTTAAACAATCACAAAATTACAGATGTATCCGAAATAACTGTTATCTTTATTTCGCCCAGTTCCTAGCGGGTGATGAAAGTATTATTACTGTTATTCCTGGAAATGAGGGTGGTTTGAAGGCCGCGGTTATGTAATTGGGAATTAAACTACAATATATTTAGACTGATTGTGCAGACAATCTGCACCCAACGCATCCTGAAGTTTTTCGGAAGTACCGTCCGACGCGGGCCAGATAACATGGAGTCCGTTATCATCACCGGTCGAGCGAACGGGAAACGAAGCAGAGGACGACCACCAACGCGTTGGTCAGATATAATAACTTAAGCTTCGGGAAGGACCCTACAAGCAGCCATACATCTGGCGCGTAATAGAATCCAATAGAGAGAGCTGGTGGCGGAATCTGCCCTTAGTCACGTCCCTCAGCCATGAGGAAACGACGAATAAGAAAAAGATATTTAAACTTTTAAGTACGGTAAAAGTGAAGGAAAACATGGTGAGGAAACATGAGTGTCTGAGGTGTTCAAATACCTCAGCGCTCGAAATTGCCGATCCGCGGTGGGCGCGCGTTGAAATTAAGCCCGTACTCTCTCTATCTCTTAGAGAAGGGCTGTGCCCTGCAGTAGGACGTTTATATGCTACCTAAAAACGTCGTCGTCGTCAGGCTATACTAGTCCACTGCTGGACAAAGCCCTCCCCTAAAGAGCGCCACGTTGTGCTATCATAGGGGGTAATGCCCATAATGCCCACGCTGGGCATTCAGGTTGGGCATCGCAGTTCGGTGGAATTGTACTGCAGGGGCGCTGCTGCCCACCCCCCGGTTTGTGTGCCCACCTAAAAAAGTACAGTCGGAAAATAAAAAAAAACCTTGAGTTGTTTCGATAAATTCGGAAACAAATTGTACCGCCTCCGTTTATTAGAATACTCGTAGTGACCCGCGGACCCGCGGCGCATACGCACCGCTCTAGTTGGCTACTACCAATAGTAAATAAACTCGGATCTTTGTCAACCCGCACAGATTCGAGTTTATGTAGATATTAATATGTGCTTTTAAAAAAAAGGACCTAATTTATTTGATAGCTATTGTTTAGGCATAAGTTATAAGAATTCATAATAATTCTTATAATTCATGGTGTAATTTGACTACGTGCTCTTGTGTACTCTCAGTAAAGCTGAAACGACTTAGCAAAGCTAAGAAAAGGTTGACTTAATTTATGTCATTTCATTAAAGTCCAGAGCCATAAAGCTTTCATAGGTGGCTATAAGACAGATAATGTTATCAAGCTTCATAATAATTAAAAATAATAACATATTATGTCGAGAGGAATCTATCTATCACGTAGAGTTTTTTACGTCATGTGCACAGCTGCGTACCTTTTCAATGTCAAAATAGTCACTTTCTCATACATCAGTGAAGAAGAGGTTAACGTGACAAGGTTCTAACGTGTTTACATCTCAGTGCACGCGACTGTACACTCTACAGTAGATCAACCTCTAGATTTTGGTTGCAAAGTTGCCCGTATCCCATACGAGTAGAGCACACGCGTGTAAGGGTTGATATGTTGTCGACTGTGCTGTCCAATTATGAACAAAGACTTTTCTTGTCTCGTACCATTTTTATCAGTTTAAAGTCAGCCTTTACATCTTCAAAAGCCGGTGGAGTTCATTCCGCCACCTCCGTGGAGGAATAACTGGCTTTCAAATTTTCCGTGGCACATAAAATAAACCAGCACAGCCGAACTGTTGTGAACTCCAGGTTACTGGTGCATCGTCTTGCAGCGGATTACGGTTGAGTTATTTTCCACTATTTTATTACATTCTTTGTCTGAAAGTGGACCAACAAAAGAACAGAAAAACTCTACTGTTCTCAGTTTGTTAGGAACTGAAACTTGGGTGTTTTGTCTTAAGCTACATTGTTCTCCAAGCAAAATCTCCCAACTTGTTTTAATTTTCTTACGGCCTTTAATTGGGAAGTACCTATCACGTCAATATAAATGATACATATTACTCCTACATCTATGCTAGATAATTTAACATACACTAAACCACTTATGTTGAAAATTCCTGTCTTCAGGATACAGGTGATGTGACCGCTATAAAGCTGCGGCGCGTAGGGGTTGGCAGAGACCAGATTATCAATGATTTTTGGGTACGTTTTATTTTACTCTACGCTAACACAAGACAGTAAATACAATTAAATAATTACTGAAATGAAACATTTTATTCTGCAGATGAAATTGAAGTAGAATTTTAGATAAGAGAGATGAGTGGTGCAAATCAGCGTCGTTGGAAGGCTTGAATTCCACAGAACTCCGACTGCTCATCGACGCGTTCGTACAAATTTATAGGTACTTACATACATAATTTATAAATAGTTCAGGAATCGTGCCTCGCTATTTTTTTCAAGCTTTTCGTAAACTTCAAAGACTAAATTAATTATTATTTAATTTAAATGTATAGTTTTAGATTTTTTTCTATATTTACAGTATAATAAAATATTACGTGCCAAATTTGCACACGCTGAGCATTACATCTTTCAAACCAACCATAACAGACTTACTTAATTACTTTATTGTACACAGAAAAATCACGCCACATATTTTATAGGAACCTTTAATTGTACCTTTTACGTGTTTAATTGACACTGTAAGAAGAATATACCATGTGTATTTGCACAGCAAAGCTTCGACATAGATACAGGAATGCTGTCAGCGCCAGACTATGTTAGCGAGAGGAATGCGGACTGAGGTGCTCTGAAATTTCGTGATATACCGGTAATAGTGACAATAATAGATCAGTACAGCGTAATGGTAAGATTAGTTTACCGTTATAAAGTCATTCAATGTGATTTAGAATGCAGCGCGCTTGGAGGTTTCTTGATGCCTCGTGTCATAAATGAAATAATTCACTAAAGGACTAAGGTGACTGCTAGAATTGGTTTATCGATTCAAAGTCGCTCAATTTGCTCGGGAACAGCCTACGCTCGGATTCTTAGTCATTTGATGGGTCGTATCAAAAATGAGATAATTCACGAATTTATTTATTAGGTTTTTCAACAGAAGCACACTATACAAATATATACACAATTTACAATAAATCAAAAATCCAATAACTTCACATCACATATCATGTAAGATTTATGGACTACAAGTTGGCGCGATTACCTATTGGAACTAAACTTACAATAAAGGTATTAGATTACTTTTTCAGGTATGGATGATGTTATATATTCATGTTACATTTTCAGGTATAATTGGATCAAATTTGATCTGAATTTACTAAGCGTACATGCAAATAATCGAATTTCTGTGGATCTTTTACAAAAAGTTGATTATGCTATCTCCATAATCTGTTAATTATCTGATTTGATTCGTAAGATTAGTTCACTGATTCAAAATAGTTCAGTGTACTATGTACCAGACTACGCTTGGAGTATTTTCTTTTTATTAGGGTATGACTACAATTGTGATGATGATTGGCCTTTTTGCATCTACGTAATGAGATGATTTATACAGCGTCCAGTGGTATACTCACTCACACTAGACTGTAGTGGTCCCTTCACTACAATTGTAGACTGTTCGTAAAAGAGTTAAAAGTCTATTTATTGGTTGTAGTTATTTAAAAATAACAAATAGTATTTAAGCCAAGTGTGAATGAAATGAATACACAGCCTTCCCTATCCGAAACCACCACAGGGCATGAATAACAAGAAGGTCTAATAAAATAAAGAGAGATATTAGGGGTCGAACGATTCAATTTTTGAAGGAGCGTCGCCTCATAAATCGAATGTTAATATTCGTAAAAAAGCCAAGAAGAACCGCGGAGTAGGGGAGACACGTAAAGTATTTATAGTAGTCGATACGACACCAATATTAAAAATGTGACAGATAATTTAAGTCTAGTGATTTTAGAAGTTTATTCAAACGCTCTTCAGCTTCTTCTTCAGGCTATATTAGTCCACTGCTGACCATAGCCCTCCCCTAATGAGCGCCATAGCGCCCTTTCTTCAGCTTGCCGCATCCAGTATCTGCCGGCAGTGTTTCGCAGTTCGTTATACCACCTGGTCGGAGGGCGTCCTACACTACGTTTGCCGAGTTGCGGTCTCCACTCAAGAAAACGTTTACTGGGCTCTTCAGAAATTAGCAATCAAATAATTTATCCAGCAAGACGCCGGTCAAATTGATAAAAAAAAAATTGTCGAAAAAAATACAATTATTAGTCCATTGTAAATGTAACATTTCTGATTCACTCAGGTTTGTAAAAATATTCTGCAAAATAGGCATGTAAATAGTTTGACACATGACAAATGACAGCTTTTTTCTACAACTAATTTCGAGTGGAAATAGTCAGTTAAACATTAAGATTATTAAGAATTTGAGATAATGCTTAAAACCAGATGAGTTGAACTGATATTATATAATGATATATTATTTTGGTTGTCAAATTTCTAGGTAATGCTTAGCACCAAATAAGTTCGGATGAATTTTTTTCATATATTTTGGGTGTCAAAGTAGAATGTATATTTTTAAATACTAAATACTTATACCATCAAACACGTTTAAAAAAACGATTTACATCACATGAATGTTTTATCGTGGCCTGTCTAGTCGCGAACTCTAAAAATGCCTTTCGACCCGTATCAATCGAGGGAAATATGAGAAGGTCTACCGATAAAGCCAATATATCCATAAATATTACGGCTCATTGAAATCAATGGAGAGATCTTTATTGAAAGTTCAGTAAATTGAGGTCCCTTTCAGGGCTTTCTGGGACACAACCCGCAGTTTCAGTGATAGGCTGTAATCAACATTCTGAAGAATGGACAAAGAATTATTTTATTTTTTGGGTCTCGTGGAGACAATATCTCAAGGACCCTCCCTGAAACGGTTCCCTGATACTTAATATTATTAAGTATAGAGCCGTTTATAAGAAATCGGCTTCACTGTTCCATTAGATTAATTATAGAAGATTGGTTGTAAAGTATGCGCTCGTGGCCTAGTCCAGCCGAGTGATTGGAATCAATCACTTGAGCTAAGCAACAAAAGGCGCGGTCAGGTGCAAGATGGGTGACCGTCCCGTAACTACCGCTAGTAGATTTTTGCCGAGTGCTTCCGTGCTTTGCAAGTCAAGCTAAGGCCTTGGTGCCGGCTGTCATGTAATGGCTGTCGTTAAGCCATGTCAGAGGCCATATGGGCGGCTTGATGGCCCGCCACTGTTTTACAATCCTTCACCAACCCGGACTTGGCCTCCATAGTAGAGTATAGGCCAACCTCCCTGCAATGCAGGAAGAGACCCATGCCCCAGCACTGGGGACATACAGGGGTTGATATCGAGGTTACAAAGTATATGTTTCCGTTACTCAAGTAATAGATAGATAGAGAACACTTTATTGCACAGCCAGAAAACTATTAAACCATGATTCTTAGATCTAAGTAATGTTATACAATTGGCGGTCTTATCGCTAAGAGCGATCTCTTCCAGACAACCTTTCCTAATACAACCTAGTGTTAAAAATAACGTCGTTAATTGTCAATAAAATATAAAAAAGTAGTTTCCTAGAAGTTAAAAGCTTGGAGTTGCCCGGGAAACACTTCACAGCTTAACCGCAGCGATAATTTTCCCATTGTTTTTTTTTATTATTTTCCCTTGATATTTTTCTCACCGAAATGACAAATGTCCCGAATAAACTTCCCCGCGTGTAAAAGGGCTGCCTTTAGAAAAAATGCTGTGACAAATGTCTGCGGTAACCCTCAGGGGTATAAACTTCGTGGTGTTTGTATAATGTTTCAATTTGGCTCACACTTACATTTTTATCCGCGCTGTGATTATGGAAGGGAAAAATTGCTTTGTTTTCCTTGATTCAGGGAAATACATACTTACTGATATAATAAAATATCTGCCTACGTATTTATACAGAATAGAGTCCTCTTAAGGCTGGTTCCTCACTTGACTACTGGCATTTCGCTATCGTTATCAACCCTTGTAAGTATGTCCCCACTGCTGGGGCACGGGTCTTTTCCTGCATTGCAGGAAGGTTAGGCCATACTCCACCACGGGGGCCAAGTCCGGGTTGGTGGAGGATTGTAAGGCAGTGGCGGGCCTTAGGTACTGTCAGAAGTTATCAAGCCGCCCATAAGGCCTCTGACATGGCTTAACGAATTAACTGGCATTTGGCAAATATTAATTATCTATTGCAAATATTAACTATCGTGAGAAAGCCTTTCTCACTAATATTAATATAAAAGTTGCAATGTGTTCTAAATCGTCGGCAAAAAGTCATAAAACCAAGTAAAACGCAAACGTAATAGTATATTTCATTACAAGTGCGGAAAGGCTGTCATTGCAAAGAGTTCCGACAAATGTCTACCCGAGCCGAGGCGCAGCCGAAGGCGAGGGTTGACAGTCGGAACAAGTTGCAATGACGGTTTCACACGTGTACTGAACGACTATTTTTAATACAGTTGCGAAAAAATTAAGCAATTTATTAAAATAAAATTATTTGGAAAATGGCGCCGAAGTGAAGAATATAAGCAGAGATTTTTTTTTCTTCACCCATTCTGGTAGGCAAAGCGAACTATGCCCATATAGCCAAGTCTTCAGTAGAATTTTTTTATTGATATGAAATGAGAATTAAATTTAATGAGATGAAATTAAAAAAAAAACTATTAATAAAGTAATAAAACAAATTAGTAGCTTCTTTTTAGAAATAATCTTTTTGCATGAATCATGATTTTTTCTAATCATAAATGTGAATCATAACAATGGGCGTTTTTCCTCACAGATAAATTCTGTAGCAATAACTGTCAAATTCGGTCTATTATCTGTGGTTTCCTTATAAATCATAGAGCAGTGCACGGAGTTTGACAGTGGTTCCAACTATATTTGACATAAGGAAAAATACCTATTCTATGATTTTTTTAGTAAAAACTTCATGGTTGGTTTTTTTAATAGACATTATTTTGACAGTTGGGAAAGAGAACGCACTAGTGCGGGAAAGGTAATAAAAAAAGCACGAGTAAGTAATAGCCAACATCCCGCACGCTATACGTCCCTGCAATACGCCACTTTTTGAGCAACTGTATTAAAAAATACATGAGAATAACATAGGACAAATGGCACTTATAGGTAAACACAACATGCCTCAGTAAAAGGTAACAACAAAAAGTACTGTAAAGTGAGACTAAGAAATAAAGTTTAAAAGTCGTAGGCGTATTAATAGGGTCCTGTCAGCACACTTCGGATACCCTAAACCCTACCTTAATAAAGGAACCAAACTAACGTTTCTCAAGTAATCGGAAACTAATTGTTATTTAAAACTTAAAGCTACTAAAGGCTTGGGGTACACAGTGGGCATGGGACGTAGGCGCGGTAAAGATTTGACTTTATTATACCTATATTTAATTCGCGCCCTCGCTTCGTCCTATATGTGTGGGCTTCATCTCATCCCTTCAGTACATTTTGTATGAAATTAAGTTGGAGAGAGGACGTCTCGCCTTACGTCATTTCCGTGTGACCGAGGCCTTCGGAACGTTAAAAAAATCAGCCAAGTGCGAGTCGAATTCGCGTACCGACGTAAGAACCTTCGAATTTGTACGTTGTTCCGTACATAGTTTAAAAAGTTTAGGAACCGGGTCTCGCAGTTTTTCTGAGCCTTTTCCGAACTTCAAAGACTATTTTTTGTATTATTAAATTTAAAATGTATAGTTTTCTGATTTTTGTCCCTATTTGTAGTATAAGACATTGTTATGAGACAAATTTTATAGCTGTATGATCAATGGGAAGTATTCTACGTATTTTGATTCCCTTGAGCGATGGCATACACGTTATTTTACGGCATAAACAGCGGTAACTTTTTTTTACGTTAACTTAGAAGCTGGATATTTTTACGTCTCCAAAGCACTGTAAACCTTAGTATACGGTTAAATTTCAAGTTAAAACGTCCTTGTGTTTCTGAGATAAAAGGTCTTGATAGACAGTCGGATAACAAAGTGATTCTATAATAGTTCCGTTTTTCCTTTTCAGGTACGGAACCCTACAAAGCTGCTGTGTGGTGTCGGCCCACAGAATAGCACCAACCCAGTTCTTCCCGCGGGTGTCATAAAAGGCGACTAAGGGACACAAACCGGGGGGTGGGCAGCAGCGCCCCCTACAGTACAATTCCACCGAACTGCGATCCCCAGCCCGCATGCCCAGCGTGGGGATTATGGGCATTACCCCCTATGATAGCACAACGTGGCGCTTTTTAGGGGAGGGCTATGTCCAGCAGTGGACTAGTATAGCCTGACGACGAACCCTACAAAGAAACTGTTGGAAAGTTAGACTACGGGCAGAGTAAAACGACATGACTGAAATTAACTTTTCTATCTTTTTCACTTAGAACAATACACGAGTACACACCGATTGGCGCGAAAAACAAGAAAGTGTGAAAAGTCATCTGTCAAGCAAGAGTGACAATCGAGAAGGCAGTGTTGCTACTGAAGAAAAATAAATTCTCCCACAGACACTTATGATTGCGTTTATGTTACAATATATATTCTTCATTGCAAACCATTAATTTCAAATATTATTACATAACATTGTTACAGAAGCAAACTTATCTCTAAGAGGGATCTCTTCCAGTCAACCTTAGCAGAGGGTGTATAAAATGATATAACGGGAAGGATTTAATGTTGGTTTTAATCCTACTTAAACTTAGCGATAAGTAAACTTAATAATAAAGAAAACCAATATTTGTGCCCTTCAGGTTTTCATAAATTTTACTGTATTGTAGCCTCAAACCATATTATTGGTGGAAGTTGATATCTATATAACAGACTTAGTCTAGCTTAGATATCAGCTGTAACTTTACTTCTGAAGCCTCAACTACATCACTCTCCAAAAATATTTTAAATTAAAGAAAAACTATGTAAAAGCAATATAAAAGGTTTTTTCATCTCCCAAATAAATTTCATTTCACTCAAGAGAAACGTTTCTCAATTAACCAGAACGTAAGCACTATGCAAGACTTGTGGCTACCAAAGAATTTTGATCGTTCGAAGCTCCCAGAGGCATAAAGCGCTCAGCTTATTCCACTCCAATACCGTACTGGATGCAACTGGATTTCTATTGTCTAGTTGGCTATAACGCTAAATGTGCCATAGATAATAGTTGCGATGGCCTAAGGCATGCACAGTAGCCTCAAGCATGGACAATCACATTATGCCGAGTGGTTATTCTGCTATAGCGTTTCATTTCCTCGTATTGTAATAAAAATAACAACCCGACTGCTGAGCATTAAGTGCTAGCAGGCGGGGATAATGTAGATATAACTGTACGAGCAGAGGAGAAAGCGTGTGGCGGAAGAAGAAGACGTGGATTATCTCTTCATAGTAAGATAAGAATATTCTTTATTGTACACCAGAGCACATATTTTAAAACAATATGTAAAGATACAAAGTACAATTAGCGGCCTTATTGCTAAAAGCAATTTCTTCCAGACAACCTTATGACGGAAAGTTTCTGAAGGAAATAAGAGATGAGTAGTCGGTGCAAATATGAATATATTAATACACTATTATACTATTTTTATTTTTAATGCACTAACCCGTGCTAAGGAACAAATTTAAAAACCTATTTAGAGGCTAAAAATTTCACCCATGCCGGGATTCGAACCCGCAACCTCTGGCTATCCGTGCCAGCGCTCTACCAATTGAGCCAATGGGCGACTCACGGCATCAGTGAAATTTCGAACCTCTTTACACTATTCTCTGTATTACGTACAGGTAGCAACATCTGACTTAAGCAAATTGCATTACTTACAGCCCCGACTACCTACTTTGCAGTTAGGTTTAACATCGGAACGATGTCACTGTACCCACATGATTATACTATTTTTATTTATAATGCACTAACCCGTGCTAAGAAACAAATTTAAAAACCTATTTAGAGGCTAAAAATTTCTTCCATGCCGGGATTCGAACCCGCAACCTCTGGCTATCCGTGCCAGCGCTCTACCAATTGAGCCAATGGGCGACTCACGGCATAAGTGAAATTGAATAGTGTAAAGAGGTTCGAAATAATGTAAATAGGTTTTTAAATTTGTTCCTTAGCACGGGTTAGTGCATTAAAAATAAAAATAGTATAATCATGTGGGTATAGTGATATCGTTCCGATGTTAAACCTAACTGCAAAGTAGGTAGTCGGGGCTGTAAGTAATGCAATTTGCTTAAGTCAGATGTCGCTGCCTGTACGTAATACAGAGAATAGTGTAAAGAGGTTCGAAATTTCACTGATGCCGTGAGTCGCCCATTGGCTAAATTGGTAGAGCGCTGGCACGGATAGCCAAAGGTTGCGGGTTCGAATCCCGGCATGGGTGAAATTTTTAGCCTCTAAATAGGTTTTTAAATATTAATACACTACTTATATAAATAACAATATACCTACATAAACAGTTACACACATAGTTATGATAAACTTACATAAATACGTTATAATAACAATCTACGCGATGAGGAAATATATTGTGTACCTATATGGAGACATACGGAAAAGACAAAATGAAAAGGACAATGCACGAATACTAAACTTGCAGGGACAGGTAAAATTCCTTAACCTTGCTTTTAAAGACAGCTGAGGAAGGGGAGCGCCTTATTGATACCGGAAGATCATTCCACAGCCGAGTGGCCGTTACTGTAAACGAGTCGTTGAAGAACCTCGTCGAGTGAGTTGGAGTCTTCAGCGACATATACAGGTCAGACCTTAATGCCCGGCTGTGGGAATAGGTAAAGCGCTCTTTAAGATATGAAGGAGTGGCTGGATTGAACAGTATTTATTGTGTACAGAAGAGAGAGAATGTGAGCATTCCTACGAAAACGGATGGGAAGCCACTTGAGTTATGCGCGGAATTCGGAGACGTGGTCATATTTGCGTAAACCAAATATGAATCGTAGTTATTTATTCACTGAGTTATCTAGCACGAGCGGTGGTAGCTCAGTGGGTAGAACCATGGACTCGCAAGCGAGAGATCCAGGTTCGATCCCCAGTGCGGGCATGTACCAATGACTTTGTTTAATTTCAAAGTTACGTACATTTGCGAATTTGTAGTCGCAATACAACACGCTAACTGTGAAGGAAAACATCGTGAGGAAACCCGCGGCTTAGTTGGCTCCGCAAGTATTGACTAGTCTTTCCTGTGGGTAAGGCCCACTAAGCTGTCAGGATGTTTTAGGTTCTGGGCAAGCCTACATCATCTATAAAACCATGCCCCAGGCACTACAGCGTCGGAGTGGTGGACGCTGTATAAATTATCCCATTAAGTAGATGCAATAAAGGCCAATATTATTACTATCTAGCACAGAATTACATGGTATCAACCCATTTTATATGCACCCACTGGTGGGGCACGAGTCTCTTCCTGCATGGCAGAAAGGTTAGGCCAAACTGCACCCCGAGGGCCAAGTCCGGGTTGGTGGAGGATTGTAAGGCAATGGCGGTCAGAAGGTATCAAGCCGCCCATAAGGCTTCTGACATGGGTTAACGACTGCCATTACATGATAGTCGGCACCAACGGCTTAACGTGCCTTGCGAAGCACGGAAGCGCTCGGAAAAAATGCCACTAGTGGTAGTCAGGGGACGGTTACCCATACTGCACCTGCCCCCTTTTATATTAGATTAGAACACTTTATTGTACACACTAGAAAACAAATTACATAATAAGGCTTACATATCTAACTATTGCCGTATACAATACTTAGTTGTTTTTTTTTTACTTTAAAGCTGTAGGTGTGTTTATTTAGCGAGTGGCTAGCAAGTAAATATACTTATCTATGGTGGCTAGTGCCGGCTGCTGGGCGGTAGCAGTGTTAGAACACGCAGCCATTCACGGTGATTGGTCCGTACAATAACGCAAGTACAGTATAACACATCATAAAAGTCCCTTCGGGAATCTTCGTTCGCGCAGACTAGGAAGAAGTGTAACGAAAGTACCCGAAGCTGTAAGTACATTCAATATGATTTTTAACCGATACGGTTAAGGTGCAGAATTGAAAACCGCAGTAGCGCTACCTATTTTGCTCAGGCTAATATTGCCAAACTAACATCCAAAATTTGGTCATCTGCGCAGGTACATCCGCGAGACTTATTTCTTGTGTAGCACTGTACATTGTTGAATGTCGGTTTCGCCTGCTTAGTAGTCAATGTTCAGCAGACCCGCTGTTGGTTATTTTGAAGTTCTTTATTTTTGTCCTTTTAATCATATTTTTTTAACCTTTATGTTGGATTTATACTATTTACTTATTTACGGCTTAATTTATTTATGACACTTACGCAAACACGTATAAACGATTGACATCTTATTAGTTAAAATCTAACCATTAGTTGACATGAAACATAATCCTCTAAATAGTTCCAGGCGTCTACGAGTAATCAGGAAACATAGGGACAGAAAAAAATATTCCGTCGTACTAAGAACCTTCTCCTTTGTTGAAGTCGTTTAAAATACGTATGAAGAAGAAACATTTATTATAAAAACGGTACACACGCCACAGTAGCAAAAACAAAACAAAACCACAAATAAAAACATAAAGGTCATACAAAAACAAGCAGAAAGAAAACAAAGATCACGGCGAGTCACTGCTATTATAAATGGCAGCTGACTCAGCAGTGCGTTCGTGGCCTAGTGAATCGCTCGTGGCCTAGGCGAACCGAGTGATTGGAATCAATCACTTGAGTTCAGCACCAAAAGGCGCGGTAAGGTGCAGGATGGGTGACCGCCCTGTGACTACCGCTAGTGGCATTTTTCCGAGCGTTTCTGTGCTTCGCAAAGCACGTTAAGCCGTTGCTGCCGGCCGTCATGTAATGGCAGTCGTTAAGCCATATCAGAGGCCTCATGGACGGCTTGATAACATCTGACAGTAAGACCCGCCACTGTCTTACAACCCTCCCCCAACCCGGACTTGGCCCCCGTGGTGGAGTGTGTGCCCCAACAGCGGGGACATACAAGGGTTGATATCGATCGATCGATCGACTCAGCAGTATGCAGATGGGCAAGCCTTCAGCGTTGATTTTCAGTCAGTGCCAAGAGATACCCCGCGAGCGTCACAGAATGATAATTATTAACAAGCACATTTCTATGGTGAAATAGTAACTGCACACACATTGACCAGCAAATTAGGCCTCGTATTAGCAACATTAACATGATGCATAATGAATCGAGTTAGGACCATTTATCGGAAAAGCCATATCCAGTATAAAGGCCTGTGCAGATACTGTACTCGTTTCGGTCGACTGACTAGTTAATGTCGATGATGTGATTTATTCGTTATGCTTACCACTTTACAGATACGATGAGCTGACGTAGCATAAAGTTACATTGAGTTTAAGTTTCAAAAGTTGAGATGTTTTTATTTACAGACACTAAACTAAATCTACAATATAAAAATGAATCGCTGAATGTGTTAATCGAAATAGGTTCAACTGCAAATGTCGAGTGCAGTGGAACCGATTTCGTTAGTTCTTTTGTAGAATATTCTTTGAAGTACGAGGATGGTTCTTACGGAAAGAAAAAATAAAAAAATTAAATAATCGAGTGTTAGACGGTACGAAGTTCGCTGGGTCAGCTAGTCTATAATATAAAAATGGATCGCTGAATGTATTGGTAAGCGCAAATATCGAGAGCAGTTGAACCGATTTCGTTAATTGTTTTTTTAGAATATTCTTTGTAGTACGAGGATGGTTCTTACAAAGAAAAAAAAAAGAATCGACTGTAAGGCGGTACGAAGTTTGCTGGGTCAGCTAGTTTACTATTAAATTAATACAAACATTAAAAAAATAATTCACCATAGGCATTGTCAATGGATTTTATGGATAACATTTTAAAAGTCCATCTAAACTAAGTGAAACTATAAGTCAAATATAATAAAGCAACGTTTTAGTCACTCCGGGACATATCTAATGCAAGTTTTAAATAATATCTACATATTTATAAGTATGTTCCATTGTAACAATTTATAAAACTGCTACTGTCAGTTTATATCTAAATAAATAAATATTAATTTTTGGCCTCTAAATAGCTTTTTAAAATTGTCCTTAGCACGGGTTAGTGCATTAAAAAGAATATAATCATGTAGGTACAGTAATATCATTCTCATGTAAAACCTAACTGCAAATTGGGTACTCGGGGCTGCAAGTGATGCAAATTACTTCAGCCAGATGTTGCTGCCTGGTTGCTGCAATCCAGAGAGTATTGTAAAGAGGTTCGAAATTTCACTGACACCGGTGAGTCGCCCATTATTAGCTCAGTTGGGAGATTGCTGGCACGGTTAGCCAGAGGTCGCGGGTTCGAGTCCCGGCATGGGTGGAATTTTTCGCCTCTAAATAGGTTTTTAAATATTCATGCAAAATACCTTATTTTTAGGGGTCATTATTTGGAGTATGCAAACCCATTACAATACCAATTTGTCTGTCTGTTAGTCGTTATCTGTCTGTTAGTTAGTAATCTGTTGCACGCACACCCCTCAGTGTGTGGTCTGACCAGATTGAATAAGTTGAATGGAACCTTTACGTGGCGACGAAAAAAGAATATTTATTATGCCGAGTGACCAAAGCTTTTGGGGATACCTAAAGGCCGAAGTTGCCTTAGTTAGAAATTAGTTCCGGCGAACTAATGCAATAAACAAGGCGATGACGCGAATAAAGTGATAGTTGCACGAATTTAATTATCCAACTTGTTAAGAGAGGCTCGTTGAGGTTGGCCTGGATATTTATTGTATGTGAAGTATGTTTGTCACATCTAACAAGGGAAGCGGCGACAGCCCAGTGGGTAGAACAATGGACTCGGAAGCGAAAGATCCAGGTTCGATTCTCTATGCGAGCATGTATGATTGACTTTCTTTTCTAAGTTATGTACATACGTGAAGTTGTAGTATACCACTCTCTGACTTTAAAAACCTATTTAGAGGCAAAAAAAATCCTCTGGCTAACCGTGCAAGAGGTCGCGAGTTCGAGTCCCAGCATGGGTGGAATTTTCAGCCTCTAAATAGGTTTTTAAAATTGTCCTTAGCACGGGTTAGTGCATAAAAAGAATATCATCACTCTCAGATTGTAAAGGAAAACACCGTGAGGAAACCTGTGTGTCTGAGGTATTGAAATACCTCGGCGCTTACAATCACCAATCCGCGGTGGCACGCTTGGTAATTAATCCCGTACTCTCTCTATGAGCGAAGGCCTACACCCTGCAGTGGGGCGTTTATAGGCTAAGTAAAAAAACAAGATACTCGTAAATAAAACCTAACTGCAAAGTAGGTAGTCGGGGCTGTAAGTGATGCAATCTACTTCAGCCAGATGTCGCTGCCTGTACGTAATACAGAGAATAGTGTAAAGAGGTTCGAAATTTCACTGATGCCGGTGAGTCGCCCATTAGCTCAGTTGGATAGAGCGCTGGCACGGATAGCCAGAGGTCGCGGGTTCGAGTCCCGGCATGGGTGGATTTTTTTGCCTCTAAATAGGTTTTTTAAAAATCTCGTACCAAATTTGAGGTTTAAATTGAATGTTGTCACTCATCTTCTGCTGTGTGGTGTCAGCCTAGAGAACAGCACCAACCCAATTCTTCCTGCAGGTGTCGTAATAGGCGACTAAGGAACACAAACCGGGGGGGTGGGCAGCAGCGCCCCCTGCAGTACAATTCCACCGAACTGCGATCTCCAACCCGCATGCCTAGCGTGGGGATTATGGGCATTACCTCCTATGATAGCACAACGTGGCGCTCTTTAGGAGAGGGCTTTGTCCAGCAGTGGACTAGTATAGCCTGACGATGAAGATGATGACTCATCTTAATCTTCTTCTCAAAACGCCTCTCCATCACTGCTGGTTGGCTCTGTGAAATAAACTCTATTCAGTGCAATTCTGAATAGCTCCTCGGCAGTTTTAATACCGCTCCACTCCTTAATGTTGCACAACCATGGCATCTTTCTCTTGCCCTGCCTTCTTTTTCCACCTTGCTCATAATTATAATCTGCAGCAATGGGTATATCTTGCTTCGTTGCTCTAGTATTCTACTTTCCGCTGCTTGTTGGTGCGAAAAAGATCAACCCTCTTGTGCATCCGTCCGGTTGCTCCGGAGCATTCGTTGGTAGAACGATATATCGAAAACCGTGAGTATTTTTCTGAGATCTTTAACTGTCCTTAACTCGCACCCGTAAAGAATGAAAGGCCATATTATGTAACAGTTCAGGATCTACTGCGGAGTTTGACGGACAGTTACCGATAGCACAGAAATTTATTACACAGAAGCAGAAGCAAGACACGAACACACCACCACCGACACCAATACTTGTGTGAGAAAACACGCGACGCGTTTCGCCTCTAACACGAGGCATCCTCAGGCTCCCAAATTTGGAAATCTGCTTGAAAAGTGGGAAGGAGGGCGGTGCATTAACTAACCGCATGATGCTTGTAGGATTTTTGGCGGAATTTAGCAAAGTATTATTCATTTTTTAATGTCAATGTCATGTCTCTCGTATTTCAGTATCGCTGTCCCATAACGATATCAACTATGATCCGACATACTTTCATACATCAAATTTTATTTTGATATTTTTTACTTTCATACATCAAATTTTATTTTAGGCAATGAATCACCTAGTACAGCCTGCAACCTTTTGGCAGTTAAGGGTCACTACGTGGCAAAATAAACAAAAGGCGGACCGGTCTTATATTAACCCTAGAAACCTAATATACATACGTATGATTGATTATATGCCATAGGAAAAATAAAAATGTTATTAAAAATTGTTAAAACATAGGAAATTTAATTCTTTAAATCTACACTTGCATTATGTTTATACATTTGGGCTTTATAACTAGAAGAATAACTACCGTAAATCATTCAAAACGAACACTACAAAGTAGGTATTTAAGCAACTGATTAAGTACATATTCCGTGGTGCTAGTAGGGTTTGAAGAAGACAAACTACCGGCCTACTCAATACATGCAGCCCTTTAAAATCTTGGCCTTTATTTTAACTTATTACCTCATTACGCTTGTCGAATATCCCCAGACGTGGCAAATGGAAAACAAAGCTCGAGAAACTATTAATGCCGAGTGATAAAGTGGCTCTAACTACAATATTTCATTCAAACATTCGCTAACAGGTCGTGCGAACCCCGCAATGGAACTAAACAGATAAACACAAAAGTTTTACTCAAGTATTGTACTAATATTTTATGTTTGATTTTTCCAATAAAGAATATTTTGGTCACATTATATATTCTTATCTTCATAGTACTGTAGCGCTGCAGTTATTGAGAGGCTAGATTAGCAGCAATACTTTTTATTTATTATATTTTTTATCACCGAAACCTATCCTAGCTGCGAGTCTCAACACGACTGACACGTACCTAAACAAAACGTAACGATATTCTTTAAATAATTCAAACTCTGCTAGACGGCTACGCCAGCCAGCTACTATAAAGAAGTATCGTTACATTTTCCCCCCTGTTATCAATAAATTTTAATTACAAATAAAATTTAACCTAGCTAACACTTCTATAACCTAACGTCAGTCATGTGTCCTACAGTGTCGGAGAATTCACACAATCCAGGCGAACGCATGACGCTCCGTTACTAAATCGGTCAGTGTGCCAGAACAATTCATTCAAACTCTGCTAGACGGCTACGCCAGCCAGCTACTATAAAGAAGTATCGTTACAGTACCCTGAAAAGTATCTTTAAATCACTTTATCCTACCGATTTGTCAGACTGGTTAACATGTATCTTTGTCAAATTTCAGCTTTTTAGTTCTTGTCATCTCTACGAGAACACATGTAGACAATGTTTTCTCATTTTAGGATTCTGTCGTCTGTCGCACAGCGTGCTAATTTCTTAGTAAAAATATTGAATGTACGGAATTGTCTTCTCTACAGATTTTTTTTATGAAAGAGCTACGGTAGCCCAGTGGGTAGAACAATGGACCCAGGTTCAATTTCTAGTCCGGCCATGTATCAGTTCTATTCTATCTAAGTTATGTACATTATAGTAGCAATACCACTCGCTAATGTTAAAGGATAACATCGTGAGGAAAAGTGAGTATCCAAGGTGTTCAAGTATCTCGGCGCTTGAAATTGCAGTCTACGGAGTGCACGCCTGGTAATTAAGCCCAAACTTTCTCTCGCTAAAAGTAGGCCTGTGCCCTCCAGTGTAACGTTTACCAGGGACATAAAAAAATTAGATAAAAAACATCATAAATTGTTGGCAATACTGCAACAATGAGTGAATGAAGATGGCTGAGTGAATGACGAATGAATGAGTGAATTAACGTTTCTTTAGCTTCTTTCGCTCTCTCTGCGTGCGTCCACGGACTATAATGGTGAGTTTTTTAAAGGTGAAGAACAAACGGCAAGGCCAGCCTACTTGAGGCCACGACGTTTAATTACATACAGTCCACTCCCCGCTATCGTATTCTCATAGATGATTAATAAATATACGCACCCTGGATAGACAGAAACCAGGGTCTTCCACTTGCTACGATCCCGACAGATCTCATTCACTTTATCAACATTTTTTTCTTTAGCACATCCAACAAATCTGTATAATGTTCCTAACAATCATTAGTCATGAAGTAAGCCCACCACCGCATTCTATTCTGCGCGGGGCGCTGCCATTAGCTCAAATAATAATGAAACATTAATCAAGTGCAGGAGTGCGGGCTTGCAAGTGAAACTACGGCCGTGCATATTTTAGCTGAGATCGGAGTTCGGACCACTGTATGTTTAGTGCTCCTAGCCGAGATTAGTTTGGGGAAAAATAACAACGAGTGATTTTAGGTCAAAATTGTAAGAAGCCAAGCGGGCAATTCTGATAAAACAGCTTTTCCTTAGAGCCTGAAGCCTTTGCGATGTGCATTGTGGAGCAGTTTTTACTTGTTAATGAGGGTTAATCGACTTTGTAATGTAAGTTGAATTATTATTATTAATAATTAATACACAAGCAGCTTTAAGCTAATGCGTGTATATCACTTTCGTGAACTTAACAAGTTTGGTATCAACCTTTTGTACCCCCAGCTTTGGTATGTCCACTGCTGGGACACGAATCTCTTCCTGCGTCGCAGAAAGGTTAGGCCCCGTGGCGGAGTAGGGCCACGGGGGCAAAGTCCGCGTTGGTGGAGGATTGTAAGGTAGTGGCAGGCCTTACTGTCAGAATTTATCAAGTTATAAGGCCTTTGACATCGCTTAACCACTGCCACTACATGACAGCCGGCACCAAGTTCTTGCGAACTACCGAAGCGCTTGGACAAAATGCCACTCGAACGCGGTAGTCACGGGATGGTCACCCATCCAGCACCTGACCGCGCCTGTTGTTTTTTAACCTTAGTGACTGATTCCAATCGAACGGTTTAACTAGGCTGCAAGCGCTTCTCGTTAAAGGTTTATCAAGTCTGTTTTTAAATGAGTTCACTGAAGGAGCACTGATTGCTGTCTCTGGTAGTTTATTAAATGTATTCATTACACGGTTTGGCAAGAAGTCTTTTCTGGAATTACTTGTCTATTATTGCTTAGCCAATTTAAGCGTGAGCTAAATCAAAGCGAAGAGGTTTGCTTGTATTCATTTAATGAATTCTCATAGTAAACCATGAATTGTACTTCTACGAAACAGACCCCTGCCAGCTATGACATATGGAGCTGAAATGTGAACACTGATGTCAGTAGAACTAGTCCTCTGAATCTTAAAGTAGCTCTGCGTGTAAATTCACTCAATGGGCTTTGCTCAGTCTCTTTGATGCATCAGATGGGTCAGGACCAGCATTTGTCTTATATGTACATTGTACGTTATATTATGCATCAGTATATACGTCAAAGAGTTACGTGGCGCCACGCGAAATCTAGCCACTTAGCGCTTGAATTTGTATGCTTACACCTGTCTACGCTACATACCATCTGACGCGACGTCCGATCGGCCTCACCAGATGAGGCCTTGTGATGGTGGAGGGGTCATCGCTAGCGTAGCGTTATAAAAGTGTGGTTCTAGATAAAAAAAAGGGATGCACAAGTATTTTTTGCACAAGTATCCAAATAAAGAATACGTGTGAATGAAAACCACTTATTATTTTGAAAACCTATTTAAGAGGCTAAACCCATGCCTGAATACGAACCCACGACCTCTGGCTATCCGTGCCAGCGCTTTTCCAACTGAGCTAATGGGCGACTCACCGGCATCAGTGAAATTTTGAACCTCTTTACAATACTCTCTGTATCACGTATAATAGGTTTTTAAATTTGTCCTTAAAAAGAATATGATCACTTATTACTTTGGTTAAGCGATATGATGACAAATCAATCCCCGAAAGAAATACGATCCAATCTATCTAATATAAAAGGGGAAGTGATTGACTCACTATCTCTTTCACTCCAATTTTAGTGCCATTTGCACTGCAGCCACGTGATAAGGACAAAGATTGATGACGCCAAGTTGACGGGTCGGTATGTAAATCAGAGTATCGGCATGAGATTTGCTTTTGGAGAGTATTACACGACTTGTAGGAATCTAATTTGCATGCTCTGCTTGCACATTTACATAATTTATGCCCATTTGAGCATGTTAGGTAATAATACATATAAATAGTCACCAAACAGCTTTTTAGAAGTCTTCAAATGAATAAGTGAAATATAATAATTAAGTCATCGGAAAACCCCTCTCAAAGATCTGGCGCATTTATCGTGGAATTTCCGCGAAATCTCACCAAGCGATTCGAGAATTCTTTTACAATAATAACGTCTAAGACGTGGAAGGCGTTGCCGTCGCCTGTTTTACAGAGACACAGGTATGCCTGGGTGTATTTAAAACCAGAGTTGGTAACTAGTGTCGGCTAGGTCTACCTCACGATGGGCTGGTTGAGAGAGCGTAATGGGAGGTGATGTGAATGGCCTTACTTGGTGATGGTGGATGATGGCTCGCTTTAGCTGTTGGGCAGATGATGAGCGGTGATGGATGAGCTGATGCGTCCAGCGCACGGAGAACACTCCTGCACTGTTCACTTATAGTCTAATATTGTTCTTTGAGCTGATAAAGTTTCTTGGTCACCAAATGTCTATCACTTCACGAGAATTCGAGCACTTATCACGCGCGTATGTCACCGTGCGAATGTGTATGCAGATGGCTGGATAAATTAGAAGCAAGCGAGCGGCACGAGCGACGGCACCGGAACGACAGAATAATGAATGAATGACCACAGATTCATGATTACGTCGCGCGATCGATTCTCGCGCGAACATCCTGGGGGGCCGGCCCAAATCCTCCATCTTCAATGGCTAGTGAGAGCCTGGCAATCTTGAGGACCGGTCTTCTAAGGGTCCCTGTGCTGGTATCCAGGTCCACTACTCTTACAACGCCATCCTTTCCAGGTAGGAGGCGAGTGATTCTTCCTCTCTTCCAGTGCAGAGGCGGTATGTTATCTTCCATGATGAGGACGAGCTCGCCGATTTGAAGAGGGGAAGAAGGAGAGATCCATTTGGAGCGGGTTTGGAGAGGGTGGAGGTAGGATTTGGTCCATAGAGCCCAAAAGCGCTGAGAAAGTGCTTGAATGAGTTGAAAACGTTTAAGGGCTGAGAGAGACCTATCATCAAATGAAGTCTCGGGAAGAGCTGAAAGAGGACGGCCAATTATGAAGTGGCCTACCGTCAAAGTTTCGAAATCTGTGGGATCTGAAGAGAGAGGCCGAGAGTTCAGCACAGCCTCGATTCGTGTCTCGCGCGAACAAGAGTCAACCGGCATTTAACCGAAAAGCACGTAACATCTTAAAGAAATACTTTGTTTACCATCAGGCGTAACTGGGGTCAAGTCTTAACCTGTCTTAATTGTAAAAACGATTTTTTGTAAAGACTTAATTTTAAAAACCTATTTAGAGGCTAAAAATTCCACCTATGCCGGGATTCGAACCCGCGACCTCTGGCTATCCGTGCCAGCGCTCTTTCCAACTGAGCTAATGGGCGACTCACCATAAACAGGTTTTTAAAATTGTCCTTAGCACGGGTTAGTGCATTAAAAATAAAAATAGTATAAAGACTTATTTGTAAAGACGAAACGTTTTTTTGGGTTTTTAGCCGCTCCTACTGCTCCGCCAAGCCATTTAATGGGCGTTCCTTTGTAAGTTTGTGTAGAGCAATTTAATGGCTGTTTAAATGTAAAATTGAACTTAAAAAAATGTACTCGTGAAAACTAGCGGATTTTGTGGACTATAGAGTAAACAATACTATAGTACTGTATTGTTAAATAAATTTTAAATAATTCATGGACATATTACTCAGATCTCGTTATACTCGTTATACGACCTATACTAAGTACAACTAAATGACTTCTGTTATAGGTGCTAGCTCGACAATAGATTTAATACAATAAATACATAGATAACGTCCAAGACCCGAGACAAACTAGAAAAGTTCGTTTCATAGTTTGACCCGGCCGGGGATCGAACCCGAGACCTTCGGTTTTACAGTCAGCGTGCCAAACCGCTGCGCCACCGAGGTTGTCAGTTTCAATGCTATATCACTTTTGCTTATGTTAGAATCAACTTCTGAAAGGTGCTATTGTTGGAGTGAAAAGGCATTGGTAGCAATAGAATTCGAACCAACGAAAGTAAATCTTTTAAGGACTCTCTCAATGTATCATGTTGCAGAAAAAAGTGCTAGGCACCCTTAACCCTTCGAAACTTAATTCTCATCCAAAGTATTCGCTTATAAAAAGTTTACAAATATACTTTGTTAATCTTTTCAATATTTTATTGAGAAATTTTCGACGAATTCTTCGGAAATACTGTCTGACACGTCTATAACTTGTTTTCTCGCAACTAATAATACTTGAGATTAGCATGGGCCATTTATACAACAAAAAACTAGTGTTTTACTAATGCTTGTGCAATAAACCAATAATTTGCTTCACTTCATTTCTATACGAAAAATCTTAAGTGAACACGAAATTATGTTAACAATAGTAAGTTCGGTTCAAATGAACACATTCTGTTTTAATCATAATGTTTAATATCCTTAAACATAAAAGTGTGCGCAGAACCCGAAAGGTGTTCAAGCGGCTACGATTAAGAGGAAATAACTTTTATCAGATGCCTGTAGACTATCATCTCTACGCGACGGACGCAAATTGTGAGGAAAACGTTGTAGTCACAACGTATAGGTAGAACTACACTGACCCTGCACCACGCACGCGTCGCGTCTTAGCAAGGTTGGTACACTAATGATTTAATATTAAAATGCATATTTAGCAATAAAAATAATAAAAGGCTGATAACCAGATCAGTCGATAGCCCTATATCGACTGACACCTTGACAAAACGTAACGTTTTTATTCAAATAATCTAAACTAGAGAGCATCAGGCTTTTAGCATCGCAATATTTTGAATTGTGACTGACACGCTAAGTGCGGAAGATCTAGGATCAGCGTGGAGACATCACATTCCTATGCCGATTTAGCGAAATAAGTCGGATGTCACGTTAGACGCGTGGCGTATGTAGCGTAGGCTAATCCTCGTTGCTCGTACAATAACTAGCTGTTAACTACTATCAGTGCAAGTTGACAGATTGTTAACAGATTGGACATGTAACATGGGGTTAGTGTATTTCTAAAGATGCAAAACCAGCGGCCAGATTTCACATGGCGACATGTATTATATAGGGTTCGTGTGATCTTGGTTTAATACTACAAGAACTCATCCAACATCGTGGTAAACGAGCTCTCGAAGAGCAAAGTTTGGGAAGATTGCGAGAAAATTAGTGCAATTCACAGGGTTTAAGGAAACCAATAAAAAAGGGTGAAGAAAAATTAATAAGATATACGTTCAATAAAGGCAATAATAGTATATATGGGTGAGAACGGGCGAATAATTAGGAATGTTAGCAAGTAACATCTTAGTCCCCGTCTTGGCTTACCATCAGGCGTCACTGGACAAGTGTCAACCAGTCTTACTTAAAAAAATAAGAAAATGATGAAAATCTCAATCAAACAAGTGGGGCGACAAAATAAGTCAAATTAAGTAAATTACGTGCAATAAAGAATATTCTATCTATCTACGTAAGCACAAAGGAAAATCTGAGTTTCCTGTCTTGTAATGAATATTATCAATAAAATAAAATGATGTCTATGCTATCTTTGTCTATGTCTATCCCTCTATCTTGGAGGGGCAGGCAGAGACCAGAGCTTACCACTTGCAGCAATCCTGACAAAAGTTTTTATTTGCGTAATTAACTTTCTATTAGTCAGATTATTCTACGCTGGTTAAAGATATACGAAGAAAGATAATAAGAAATAACGCTCGTCGTTTTAGAGCACTTTTCGGAAACCACACCTCATGCCTGTTTCCCACAGGGATAGGCAGAGAGCAGGGACTGCCCACTTGCCATGATCCTGACAGATCACCTTTGCTTCATCAACGTCTATCAGTCTCTGCATGCACACACGCCGATTCCGGGTACATTTTTATTATTGTTAAATTCTTTATTGCACAAAACACAATGTATTTGACACAAAGGCGTATACTTAATGGTAAGTAACATTTTCATCCTTTTATCTTCCCCAATCAGACAGTAAAAGGCAAATTCTAAGACGTGGCTCACTGTAGCACCAAATAATAATTGAGACTTGGCATTTTTCTATTAGAACGAAGAAGGCGGGAAGGATTTACGAGGGGCAGTTCCGGAAGTTTATTTATTCATCGGATATTCGTTATTCGGCGGATATTAGAAGCGGTCTCCGTCGGATTAACGTGAATGGAATGTTATGGTTTTATTATTTACAAACTTCTTTACAGGCTGGTGAAAATTAATCAACTTTAATCACAAAGAAAACTAAACATTTTGGGAAATGTTTAAAATTTTTTTTTTAAAGAAAAACATTGCGACTTATGGAGAATAGTTTTATAATATAATCCTCCACCAACCCGGACTTGGACCCTGTGGTAGAGTATGGTCTGTAACCTTCCTGCAATGCACGACATACATGGTTTGATATCGATGGATCGATTCATGGGGCTTTGTATACGTTTCTATGATAAAATCCCTGAAGATATATTAAGCTTGCCTGAAACGCGGTTCAAAAAATATGTTAAGTACACTTTGTGCTGAAAGGGCTACTATAACATAAAGGATTATTGAAATTACAATGATGTCTGGAATTAAAACCAGTACAATGCAAGAATTCTATGTTTTGAAATCATTATGTAATCTCTGTTAATTAAGGACATTGAAAAGACTAAGTTTGGAGTATTTTTATCCATTTTTTTTCCAAAATGATGAAGATTCGGAAATGTACACCTAATCTGACTTGTAACGTTCATTAAGCCGCAGTTTCTGCGCTATTTTGAATTAAACCTTTTCATTTCATTTCTCCACTACGGGGGCCAAGGCCGGGTCGGTGGAGGATTGTAAGACCGTGGCGGGCCTTGCTGTCAGCAACAACACGCGCGGTCAGGTGAAGGATAGGTGACCGTACCGTGACTACCGCTAGTGGCATTTTTCCGACCGTTTCAGCGCTTCGCAAGCCACGTTAAGCTGTTGGTGCCGGCTGTCATGTAATTACATTCATTAAGCAGCTATGTCAGGGGCCTTGTGAGCGGCTTGATAACTTATGATGACAGTAAAGCCAGTCACTGTCTTGCCGACCCGGACTTGTCCTCCGTGGTTGAAAAATTAAATGAAATGAAAAGGTTTTGTTCAAAATAGCTTAGAAACTGCGGCTTAGTGAACGTTACAATACAAACTAGTAGCCCATTTCAAAATCTAGATCATTTAAAGAATTTACATTCTGGTTGCTGAATATCACTAAACAACGTAAAATGTAAGTTAATGCCTTCGGCCGTAATGTAGTGGAGGAAAGGGTAGATGGAAAAACACTCCACTCGTGACAATCTTTTCTCATATCATCTTATCCCACAATCATCTCAGTCCCCACTTAAATATATTAACCGAAGTTAACTACAATTTCTCACTCCTAAGGGCATCATAAAGCTATAAAAGACGTCTTAATCTCTGTTTAATACACCTAAGGGTCCTTTAAACCCATAAAGAAGTAAGCATAAGTCATAACTCCGTTTTAGCAATCAAGATGTTTTCCTGTTAGGCCGGCGAAGAGAATTGTGATTATTTCTTCAAGATTTTGTTATTACATAACAAAATCTTGTAATGTAAATTTTCACTTAAAAATAAAAATCCATTTAATGCATAAATTGTTTCTTCTGGAGGGCATAAAGCTGCAGGCGAACCGCGCTAGTGTTTTTCCTTTTACTCGAAATAATGTATTGATCCAAGGGTATTAACTCAACACATCTTTTTAATACGAACTTAATTACATATATGTAGTCATATTGTACTCGTATCATCACAGATTGCCATAAATATACAAACAAATCTCATTAGAAATTTATTTATTTGATTATATTTTTTACGGTTGTATTTGTAAGTAGCGAGGAAAACAGGCAGACATGGATAGGCAAATATGTCGCCAAAATAAGGGAAGCGCAAAATGAAAAGTACTCAAAATCGGCATGTATTGAATGTTGATGAAATGACAAAGTTTTTCCAGAAATGTGACAAATTTTTAAATCCTCATCTCGACCTACGCCAACGGTGTACAGCCTTGCGTTTTTGTGTGTTTACGATAACAACACCTATATGTGACTGCTGGGGCACTTCCTGGTCTCTTCCTATATTGCAAGAACGTTAAACGATACTCCACCACGGGAGCCAAGTCCGCATTTTGGTGAAGGATTGTAAGACAGTGGCAGGGCTTACTGTAGAAGTTATCAAGCCGCGCATAAGGCCTATGATATGGCTTAACAATTGCCATTACATGACAGCCGGCGCCAACGGGTTAACGTGCCTTGCGAAGCATGGAAACGATCGGAAAAAGTGCCACTAGCGGTAGTCACGGAATGGTCACCCATCCAGCACCTGACTGCGCCTGCTGTTGTTTAACTCAAGTGATTGATTCCGATCACTCGGATCGACTAGGCCACGAGCGCCGTCAGGTCACGAGCGGCGTCTATGTGTGTATGCATATGGATTATTAATATCTCTCGATTCAGGTCAAGGTCAGAAACACCCAGTCCTACAACTTTAATACAAAATTTTATTAAATATTATAACATAAACTATTCGCTCTTGCTACAGAGTCTGGCTTATTTTGGTAATTTACTCTGAAAAGTTGATCTTTCTATCTTCATCAAACTTGTAGAATGATCAATGTTAAAATGCAAATACAGGCACAGATTCAAAGTACAAATTCAATTAAAAACAAATTGAAATAAACATTTTTAATACTTTAAGAGGTTAATTTTTTGACGGCATAATTGAACTTTTGTATTGCAAATACTACGTAGAAGTATTGTTCAAAGTTAACTGCAAGTAATCATTAATAGGCGCGGTCAGGTGCAGGAAGGGTGACCGCCCTGTGACTACCGCTAGTGGCATATTCCCGAGGGATTCCGTGCTTCGCACGGCACGCTAAGCCGTTGGTGCCAACATATGTAATGGCAGTCGTTAAGCCATGTCAGAGGCTTCATGACCGGTTTGATAACTTTTGACAGTGAGGCCTGCCACTGTCTTACAAGTCTCCACTAACCCGGACTTGCCCCCGTGGTGGAGTATGGCCTGACCTTCCTGCGATGCAGGAAGAGACTCGTTCCCCAGCAGTGGAGACATACAAGGGTTAATATCGAATCATTAATGCTTCAATACTAGCAAATGGACTAAATTAATATTTGATGTCTGTTTGGATATAATTAGACTCTGAGTGGAATAGCATAACGCAGAGCCGTGTGTAGTTTCAAGCGCAAATACCATACTCTCGGGAGCTTGAAATTTTGGACTCAAATGCATATCAAATTCTTTAATAAAGTATGACTTTTTGAACTAAAACTTTCGCAAGCACTACACATTATTAACGTATGAATTCTTCTGATTGCTATTATACTTTTTGTCCTGTAGTTCTAGATTGACTCCAAAAATAATCGGGGAAATTGCAGATAAGAAACAAAGTTTTCGTTTCGTGACGTCACAAATTACCTTATCCTAAATCGCCACAGCAATGTTTCGGTATCACTTATTTCAGTCCCTATTAAGGAACTTATCAGGTTAATCCTGACAAATAATCCCATGACATTGCCCTGACGAAATGATATCCCCTTTTATCTATTTGATTGTTGTTGTGCCCTCTTTTATGACCGCCTCAACGGTAATTCGATAAGCCAGGTCTCTGCTGAGCGAATAGCTTACACTATTTATCGTTTGCCGAGAGGTGGCTTTTCCGTCTGATTGTTACTGATAAGAAGCCTACTTCCAAATAATAACAACTAGCAGACCCAGCGAAGTTCGTACCGCCTAACAGACGATTCTTTACTTTTTTTGTTTTTCCCTCCGTAAGAACCATCCTCGTACTTCAAGGAATATTCTAAAAACAGAAGTAGCAAAATCGGTTCAGCTGCTCTCGAGATTTGCGCTTCCCAACACATTCAGCGATTCATTTCTATATTATAGAAGATTACTGTCGCTATTGACGGTCTGTAACCTGAGGTAAGAATTTTAATTTAAGTTGCAGAGAAGGGGCGAAAACAGCGCACTTGATTTTTAAGGCCTCTAAATTGGCGGCGGTAGCTGTCGGTAGAACAATGGTCACGGAAGCGAGAGACCTAGGTTCGATTCCCAGCCCGGGACTTTGAGAACAATGCCTTTTTTCTAACTTATGTACATTTAGTGGCATCACTAGTATAACTTTCTAAATAACGTTATAATACTAACATTATAGTAGTAACGTTATTTGGAAAGCTATTTTTATTTTATTTGAATAGGACAACCAGCAGGCCATTCAAATAGTTATATAACTACTATAAATTTCCAAATAACTAATAATACCACTTACTAACGTTGAGGGAAACCAATCTGAGGTTTGAGGTGTTTAAATACCTCATCGCTTGAAACTGCCAACCCGCAGTGAGCAATTATCAAACCCATTTCGCTATCTCTCTTTCTCTCTCTGAGAGAATGCCGGTGCCCTGCAGTGGAACGTTTATAGGCTATTTAAAAAAATATTAATCTAAATCCACGGTGATGTTTTCAATACGATCAAAATTAATTAGACCGATTTTAATACAGTGTCTAGCTTCTTGTGAGGCAATATAGAGAGATTAATATTTGAGCGAGTGACTGCCTGACTGACTGAGCACGCGATAGTGTAGTGTTACAGTTATTATTATTTCACTAAATAAACAGAAATATCAACATTCCACTATCAATTATGTAGTCTGTATCAATAATACGATAGATAATCATTAATTAAACTGCCACAACACCCAAAGATATACAATTACATGCTAACAACAATTATTCTTACTAACAATCTAACAATAAAACACAATAAGTAGAATTTCCGGGTGAGGTAGTCTATAGAAGCATCCTTACAATTATGACAACTAACAATAGGTGTGACTTAACAGTTTCAAGTAATCAAAGATTTATCGATATTTGGGGAAAGTACAAATTAAAAGGATTTAAAACACTTATTTAGTTTTATAAAAAAAGAAATTACTAATATTTTCAATAAAATAAAAGATTATAATACTGCTCTTAGCCATTTTTGCTGAAAGACCGTCCCATCACACCGACGTCACGTTTAGGTTAACACTGGTAAACATCACCCGTGCTTCGTTGTGACTGTTAGGTTATGTTAGTTTGTTTACCTAAGCGTGTCGTCAGATTCGACGCTATGACACTGAGCTGTTTTCCCACAGATTTAAAATAATTTTAGAATATACTATTTTTATTCTAATGCACTAACCCGTGCTAAGAAACAAATTTAAAAACCTATTTAGAGGCTAAAAATTTCACCCATGCCGGGACTCGAACCCGCTGTACGTAATACAGAGAATAGTGTAAAGAGGTTCGAAATTTCACTGATGCCGTGAGTCGCCCATTGGCTCAATTGGTAGAGCGCTGGCACGGATAGCCAGAGGTTGCGGGTTCGAATCCCGGCATGGGTGAAATTTTTAGCCTCTAAATAGGTTTTTAAATAATTTTAGAAAAAATGGTTCTACCTAACTTTCGTAAATTTGAGTTTATAACTGAAAAATACGATTTATTGTAAATAATAAATGTTTATATTATTTTTAATGTACTAACTCGTGCTAAGGATAATTTTAGAAAACCTATTTAAACCTACGTAATGCACAGAATATTGTAAAGAGGTTCGAAATTTCAGTTGGAAAGAGCGCTGGCACGGATCGCCAGAGGTAGCGAGTTCGAATCCCGGCAAAATTCTACATTTTTAGACTCTAAATAGGTTTTTTTAAATAATAAATGTGTCCCCACACTATAGAAGAGGACTTCAAAATCTTTCGTCATGTCTATTCTGATAAATACCTGACTTCTACACCCAAATAAAGCTCAGTTTACGGAAAATCGGTGCACTAGAGAGTGCTTCAGGGGTCACGCATAAAAATAGTTTCTGCGAAGGAGGGTGGCGTGTGAGTAACATAAATCTGGAACTAAATCTTGATATCATATTGGCTAGCGTTTCGGAAATTTTGTTTACTCTGAATTTGAGTTTTGTATGTATCGTGTTCTCTCTCACGTATTGCTCTTTTATATGTTTCTTCTCCTTCTTCAGGCTATATTATGTAGTCCACTGCTGGACATAGCCTTCCCCTAATGAGCGCCATAGCGCCCTGTCTTCAGCTTGTCGCATCCAGCATCTGCCGGCAGTTTTTCGCAGATCGTCATCCCACCAGAGTGCTTAGTGCGAGTTTTTTAACTACTCGATCGCGTTTACGTAAACTCATATTTCTATGGCATCGAGGAAGCGCCACCTAGCGACAAGTATGGAAATTAAAATTGCTGAGTGCGAGTTGTAATGGTTTACGTTGAGGAGTGAACACGTTTACCAGCCAAAACACGAATAAACGCGAGTGCGAGCGCTTTGCCAGTTCGAGCGGTTAACTTACTCATATTCACTACTCAATGCTCGATTAACGCGGTAGTAAAGTTATTCGATTGGATCTGTCAAACTCGCACTAAGCACTCTGGTCGGAGGGCGTCCTACACTACGTTTGTCGAGTCGCGGTCTCCACTCAAGAACACGTTTACTCCAACGGTTGTCGGTTCTTCGCGAGATATGGCCAGCCCACTGCCACTTCAGCTTGCTGATTTTCTGAGCTATGTCGATAACTTTGGTTCTCTGTCGGATGCATTCGTTACGAATCCTATCCTTCAGAGAAACTCCGAGCATAGCTCTCTTCATAGCTCGCTGAGCGATATGTTTCGAGCGAAGTAAATTATAAATAATTAATCAATGGCTTTGCAAAGTGCGGTAAATATATAATTAGCGCGGGAGTATTGCACTTAGGGCATTGTATATTCACATATAGTCAGCTTGCTTAATACTGGATCTAGAAACGTCGGTAGATTAGTTTTTGTAATAATTTACAGATTTTTTCATAACAACTCAACCCTTTTATAATTTGGCATGCCTATTAATTTGATTTCAAACGTATTATTTTTGTGACTGGTATCTATGTCTTCCATCACTTACGATATTTTATAATATGACTTTAAAAAAGGTCTTTAAAAGGACAGAGTAATACGGCTTTCAAAGATTCGCGATATTCATATTATATGGAGTTCGCTTGCTAATGAAGTGCTCGTGGCCCAGTCGAACCGACTATCAATAAATCACTTGAGTTAAGCAACAACAGGCGTGGCCACCCTGGGTGGGTGGCCGTCCCGTGACTACCGCTAGTGGCATTTTTTCCGAGGGCTTTCGTGCTTCGCAAGCCACGCTAAGCCGTTGGTGCCGGCTGTCATGTAGGTAATGACAGTAAAGTTCATAAGCTATGTCAGAGGCCTCATGGCGACTTGATAAGTTCTGACAGTAAGGCTCACCACTGCTTTACAATCTTCCACCAACCCACTTGGTATAGCACGGCCTAACCTAAATAAATTCTGTGTATAATAAAGAATACTCTATCTTCTATCTAACTTTATTACGAAGCAGGAATAGACCTGTGCCCCAGCAACGGGACATACAAGTGTCATATCGAGGCTTAGTTAATTTTACTGCCTTCTTTGTCTAGCCGTTAAGGCGCTTGGGTGTCATGACCGAGATCGTGAATACGATTCGCAATTGATTGATTTAAAAAATCTACGCTCTTCCTAGTCTATTTGAATGATCTGCTTCAAATGAAACCATTCAATGGTAAAATCGTGTCTTACGCTGATGACACAGCGCTCACTTTTTCTGATAGCTCATGGGCAAAGGTCTTTAGCAAGGCACAATTGGGTTTTAACGCTGTCCACAAATGGTTAAATTGCAACGTGTTAACACAATATAATGACAAATCAAAATATATCACCTTCTCAATTCGTGAACAAAAAATGAATAAAAATTTGTCAATAAAAGCCAACAATTGTACACCCACATCTAATGTTAATTGTTCGTGCCAGGCCTTGGAGAATGTGAACTCGATAAAGTATCTTGGAATAATTATTGATAAGCAACTCAATTTCAAAGGACACATACAACTGGTATCTACGAGAGTACGAAAGTTAATATACGTCTTCAAAAATTTAAGACAATGTTTTAGATCCTAACAAACCAAAACAAGTATACATAGCGCTATGCCAATCTCTAATAACTTATGGAATTAATTGTTGGGGTGGTGCACCCAAAACCTCTCTAAAAAGGCTGGAGATTGCACAGAGGGCTATTCTAAAGATTTGTATATTTAAACCATTTCGTTTTCCCACTAATGAGCTTTATCACCATTGTGATGTTCTTACAGTTAGGCAATTGTTTATTCTCCATTTACTGATGGTGCAGCATTAAAATCTCAACATACAGTTGTTACCAACAAATAAAAGGTTATCTCACAGAGTGTGTCAATGCAACAGGCATTTTAAAACACATTTTAGTCAGAGATTTCTACCGTTCCTAGGACCATATTTGTATAATAGAATAAATAAGTCAGTAGAAATTTACAACTTAAACCGAACCATATGTAAACAAAAGATAGATAGATAGATAGATAGATAGATAGATAGATAGATAGATAGATAGATAGATAGATAGATAGATAGATAGATAGATAGATAGATAGATAGATAGATAGATAGATAGATAGATAGATAGATAGATAGATAGATAGATAGATAGATAGATAGATAGATAGATAGATAGATAGATAGATAGATAGATAGATAGATAGATAGATAGATAGATAGATAGATAGATAGATAGATAGATAGATAGATAGATAGATAGATAGATAGATAGATAGATAGATAGATAGATAGATAGATAGATAGATAGATAGATAGATAGATAGATAGATAGATAGATAGATAGATAGATAGATAGATAGATAGATAGATAGATAGATAGATAGATAGATAGATAGATAGATAGATAGATAGATAGATAGATAGATAGATAGATAGATAGATAGATAGATAGATAGATAGATAGATAGATAGATAGATAGATAGATAGATAGATAGATAGATAGATAGATAGATAGATAGATAGATAGATAGATAGATAGATAGATAGATAGATAGATAGATAGATAGATAGATAGATAGATAGATAGATAGATAGATAGATAGATAGATAGATAGATAGATAGATAGATAGATAGATAGATAGATAGATAGATAGATAGATAGATAGATAGATAGATAGATAGATAGATAGATAGATAGATAGATAGATAGATAGATAGATAGATAGATAGATAGATAGATAGATAGATAGATAGATAGATAGATAGATAGATAGATAGATAGATAGATAGATAGATAGATAGATAGATAGATAGATAGATAGATAGATAGATAGATAGATAGATAGATAGATAGATAGATAGATAGATAGATAGATAGATAGATAGATAGATAGATAGATAGATAGATAGATAGATAGATAGATAGATAGATAGATAGATAGATAGATAGATAGATAGATAGATAGATAGATAGATAGATAGATAGATAGATAGATAGATAGATAGATAGATAGATAGATAGATAGATAGATAGATAGATAGATAGATAGATAGATAGATAGATAGATAGATAGATAGATAGATAGATAGATAGATAGATAGATAGATAGATAAATAGATAGATAGATAGATAGATAGATAGATAGATAGATAGATAGATAGATAGATAGATAGATAGATAGATAGATAGATAGATAGATAGATAGAATATTCTTTATTGCATGTACACCAAGGATTACACCACTTTTCTGAAAAATCTAACTTACGACCAAACTGAAGACTTGTTGACGGTACTGAAATAAACTGCAATGGCAGTAATTATGACACTAGACGCGAATAATTTCAAACACACACACACACAAACACTCACACACCCACTCACTATTGTCTTTTTTAAGTTTATTGTAACTTTGCTAAATTTTGTTAAATCTGTGCTAAATTATTTCTTAGTTTAACATTGTATTCATTTAAATATTTTAACTTGCCTTATTTGGTGGGGATTTGGCGCTGGATGCCGTAATACAGGCTTCATGCCTAGGTCGGCAACAGAGGCTAATAATAATAAGGCATTCTATCTATCTGCCTGCCTGCCTGCCTGCCTGCCTGCCTGCCTGCCTGCCTGCCTGCCTGCCTGCCTGCCTGCCTGCCTGCCTGCCTGCCTGCCTGCCTGCCTGCCTGCCTGCCTGCCTGCCTGCCTGCCTGCCTGCCTGCCTGCCTGCCTGCCTGCCTGCCTGCCTGCCTGCCTGCCTGCCTGCCTGCCTGCCTGCCTGCCTGCCTGCCTGCCTGCCTGCCTGCCTGCCTGCCTGCCTGCCTGCCTGCCTGCCTGCCTGCCTGCCTGCCTGCCTGCCTGCCTGCCTGCCTGCCTGCCTGCCTGCCTGCCTGCCTGCCTGCCTGCCTGCCTGCCTGCCTGCCTGCCTGCCTGCTTGCCTGCCTGCCTGCCTGCCTGCCTGCCTGCCTGCCTGCCTGCCTGCCTGTCTGTCTGTCTGTCTGTCTATCTATCTATACGAGTATAAAGGGTATGTTGTGCACGTGCATATATTTGTTGAACAGATCTATGGTTAAGGTTATTATTTTTAAATATTCCCGATACTCATACATAGTCTAGCCATCGACCACGGCAACTGTAACGCTGCTGAAACGTCGGGAAATAAGGTAATTATGTTTAATAAAATAATCCCCAAAGTTAGCTAGAAGGAATCTCTCACAGACGTAAGCTCGCGTTTGTAAATTTATCTTCTTAAGTGTTATTTCCTGTACTAGGTTTTTTGTTTGCGATGAAATATAATTAATTCGTTTGTTTTGATAATACGTGAGGTAAAAATGGTAGAATTCTCTTTTCTTTTAGCTATTTATCACAGCCACTTTTCCCTGAATAACAATGTTGTCAAGCAAAGAAAGTAGAGGAAAGAGGTACAACGAATATAATGGCTATTCATTATCCTTGGTTATGGTCGAGTTAGTACAGTTCCACTCCGCAAGACTATCGCATAAAACGGTCCTCATATTATTCGCGTAAAGGTGTGCATTCGTTGTATACTGAGGTTCGTATTTTAAAACTTTCGTAAGCACTATGCGTTAACACGAGTAGCTTAATTTCGGATTCACTCACTTGATTTTTAGTCGGAAGATTCAGACCAGTTTTCGCTCAGATTGGCAGAGCTTAATCACGAAAGTAGAGACGGAGCTTGCGTGCGTCGACTGGTAGCTCGTCTCGAAATCAAGTAAGTGAATCTGGATTCATAATTAAGCTAGTAGTGTATTATAAGAAACTAGAAAGTGAGATAACTATTTTAAGTAAATCCAGTTAAAAAAATGTCCAAACTTGGATTTTTAACTCGTAAATTAGCCATTTAAATAAGTAGACTGAATTGTGAGTTAGTGCCACGATGCAGCGAGTCATTCCCTTCATAGAATCATACTTTTTTTGGATACATGAACCACTCAGACGCTGTAGTGTCTGAGACATATTTGATGGATTGGACTGAAACCGTTTTCAGGATTGAAATTCAGGAAGGAATCTACAATGAAGGAAAATATTGCTCATGCACTTAAAATCTGTAAATAAACCATGGTCACTTAGTTATTGTAATTAAGTCCTTATTCACTCTCTTTCTGAGAGACAAACGTATGCGTTTCTTCTTCTTCTTCTTCAGGCTATATTATGTAGTCCACTGCTGGATAGCCCTCCCCTAATGAGCGCCATAGCGTCCTGTCTTCAGCTTGTTGCATCCAGCATCTGCCGGCAGTTTTTCGCAGATCGTCATCCCACCTGGTCGGAGGGCGTCCTACACTACGTTTGCCGAGTCGCGGTCTCCACTCAAGAACACGTTTACTCCAACGGCAAGCTGCATTATAAACATGCGTTTATAATGCTGCTTATGATATGCTACCTAAATAGGTATCTTAGTAAAATTCTTCTTAACTCGTTACCTTTTCACCGATGGTGCTTGTTACCAAACGCATTTTATTGGTATCATTCGATAGTGCATACGCCACTAGCTACAACACTATGGGGTGGGTATTTTTATCTAAGTCATTAGTTGTGATGAATGATGCCGAGCGTTTGCCGTCTTCGCCCCGCCGCTAATGATGCCAGCTCTTTTGTTCGCGGGCTAGATTGGCCAAGTTTAGCCTCTATCTAGCCTCGTCGACTGTCGACTGTTAACAGCCATCAGTCATATTTTAGGCTACAACTCACAAAGAATGCCTAAAAACGAACAGATCAGGGCACTTATCACCTCAAAGAGCTTTTGATGTAAGCAATATCGAAATTATGAAAATGATATGAACCGTTCATAAGATGTCTCGCGATCGTGATACCTTCTCAGATACTTTCGGGTATACGGGGACTTAAAACATTTCATGCAGGATTATTATTCTGCAGTGGCACTCTTAGAAACCGGATGCGCGATGCGGAAAAGCGGAAAACCCCCTCACAGGCTTGCGTTAAAGTTCAGCAGTTCAAGCGTAGCAAAGTTAAATAACTAGAATAAGCGCCAAGGTGGATGGATTATGGATGGATTTAGCAAATAAAACTCGTTGCCAGTTCCCACTTTCGCAATTTAAAACACAAATTGGCGGGAGCCAACCATCACGCGCGCAATAAAGCAGGTTGATACGAGACGAGTGCCCCCGGTAGCCTTCAATAAGAAAACAGCTGGGATGAGAATCAAAAATGGAACGCCTGCCGTAAAAATTCTACTGCACCCGAGGCCAAAAAAGAGTGTATTAAAGCTAAATAAGCGCCACGCGGGCTAAAGAAAAATGACGCTCCGAGCCACGCTCTACCTTAGTGTTTTGGATTTTTATTATTTCCACGTCGACGCTAGACTTTAGAAAATTCATACTTAATTTTTTATCAGCGCGAATATAGCGCGCGCTTTAAGAGATGAATTAGTGCTATGGTGGAGTATAAAACCCTTTTC
>OW203730.1:8874191-9081691 GCA_934045075.1 Yponomeuta sedellus | reverse complement strand
GGAGCGAAACCTTGTCGGACTCTTCCGACCAAAAATCAAGTAACCAAGACCAAAATGAAGCTTTTTTTTAAGTAGCCTACAGGGCACAGGCTTGTGCACAGGCACAGGGTTCAGGCCCATACTCTCAGAGAGTGAGTATAACTTATAAATGGACATAACTTATAAAAAAATGTTTTTGGTTGTTGTATATTCCCGCAAAGTAACAGGCGTTACTTTGCGGAAATCCATAATAGCATTAAAATGTAAAAATTGCTTTGCTAAATTCCGCCAAAAATCACCGTTCTAAAATCGCCCTCACCATGCCGTTAGTTAATGCAAACTTTTTTAAGCGGGATCACCGACATCAATACTTGTGTGAGAAAATGCGCGACGCGTTTTGCCTCTAACACGAGGTATCCTCAGGCTTACAAGTGACTCACTGAGCCTTAACTAACCGCATGGTGCTTATGTGATTTTTGGCGGAATTTAGCAAAGTAATTTTCACATTTTAATGGAACAAAATTTTTGTTACATGCCCGCACTGGGAATCGAACCTGTGTCTGCTGCTCCAGAGTCTGTTGTCCTACCCACGGGGCTACCGCTGCTTAAGAATTAGGCGGGGGAATTAAGTCAATAATTAAAAATAGAACCTAGTTTTACTACTTGCAACTCTGTCTCTTTACTAACTCAGTGTTTTCTCGTTTTATATTGTTTTTCAATTAGCTTGCTCGTTAAAGTTCAATTCAATCGGCTCTATCTTAATGTTGCACCAGTATTGTTACTCTATAATTGGCTCGCTGCACTCTGGGGGACTGTTCTTTCACAATTCAGACACGGTCGCTTTAATGACGCACTTAAGACAATTTTCGCTGAATGGGTAAAAAGAAAGGGAATGGTAGAAATCTTGAGGCGTGGCAAAGAAGTGTCAATTTTTAAATGTCTGGTTGCATAGCACAGCGTATCCTAGTTTGGGACTAGGACAAGTCATTGTTTTACGTGTAAGTTAATTACTAGGTATTTATATATTTGTTTATTTATAGCAAGCTTAGCATAGTAGCAGTCTATAAAAAGTACAATACTCGTAGATAGGCCTCGGTTTCGCAAACTCGCAAATTAAGGCGTTTCGGGGCGCTAACTAACATAGGTCACAAATATATTAAAACTTCAAGTAGCATACGCCCGCAGTGGGCAGGCATCCATTGTATCTTATACGGCGTCTCTTCTTAAGGGACCAGATAAAGGGAAGGTACTTTAAATATAAACAAAGTACATACATGCCCGCACTGTTACTCGAACCAGGGTCTCTCGCTTCCGAGTCCATTGTTCTACCCACACGGCGGTTGACTTCAACCCTTTGTATGTCTCCACAGCTGAGGCACAGGTCTCTTCCTGCATCGCAGGAAGGTTAGGCCATACTCTACCAAGGGAGCCAAGTTTAGGTTGGTGGAGGATTGTGAAGCTGTGGCGGGCTTTACTACACAAGTTATGATTTTTTTTCATTGACGGCGCTAGTTAGTACCCCCAAGAACTTTAAACATTTGCCAATAAGTAAAGGTTTGAACCGGATTTTTTAAACTGCTTCAACAAAAGGATCTGTCCCCACGCGATGATCAGCTCGAGTGCTGGCATATATGCCCACGTTGGACACAGCTTATTAATCTGTATCCACACTTTTTTTAATTTATAGAGATGACGTAACATAATCTCACACTTGTATTCTGGAGGGGTAGGCAAAGACCAGGATCTGTCTTACGCCACGATCATGACAGATCAGTTTCAAAAACCTATTTAGAAAAAAAAATTGTATAGATCAGTTTCATTTCATCAACATTCATTAGTGGTTGCACGCCGACTTCAGATAGAAAAGGGCAAATATCCTCACAACCGATCGTGTAAGCAGCTTTATAGAAAATGTACACTAGTAAGTGTATGTATGGAATAAGGTCTTAACCTAACATAGTGTTCAGTGTTAGCACAAAGAGTAAAACCTTCCATTACTGGAAGGTAATGAATACTTGATTTATAGCTCCACAGAACACACTAGATACAATGGTTAGGGACGCTTCTATAAAATGTTTCACTACAAACCTTTTGTTAACGATAATGAGCAGTGAAACGTCTATGTCCCGAAACGCAACTTAACCAGTTTTGGAAGAGCCGTCCTACCCAAAGCGACCTTCCCGCAATCTGTGTTAAATTGTAACGGCGGCACCTCTGTAGGGAGGCCACATTTAAATGGCCATTTAATAGGAATACGCGAAGTTGCCTTCTGCAATTGTTACTCGTACAATTAAGCCAAATGACATGGCGTCGACTTTCCGAATACAGCCTGTCGAGAGCTCCAATATCGCTTTGAGGACATATCGCAATGCAAACGTATGGTAAAATGGTTTCGTATACCTGTCGTAGGAAAAGGATTACATATGATAATGAAATGAAAAGGTTTTATTCAAAGTAGCGCAGATACTGCGGCTTAATGAACGTTACAAGTTAAACTAGGTGTCCATTTCAAAATCTGGATCATTTTGGAGAAAAAATGGACAAAAAAAAACCAAACTTAGTCTTTTCAAATTCCTTAATTAACAGAATTTACACAGATACTACAAAACTCGTGAATTTTACATGCTTGAATTCCAGACATCATTGTCATCTAAATCTAATCCTTAATATTATAGTAGCTCTTTTGGCACAAAGTGTACTTTACACATTTTTTGAACCGCGCTTCAGTCAAACTTAATATATCTTCAGGGATTTTATTGTAGAAGCGTATACATGATAAGCGTAGAAGACATTGTAGAAGCGTATACATAATAATAAAATAAAAGAATGGGTCTTTATACATTATAAGCGATAATGTATAAAGACCCATTCTATATTTCTCAATCTTGAGAATAGTTATGTAAACTCTGTTAATTAAGGACTTTGAAAAGGCTAAATTTGGAGTGCTATTTTTCCCATTTTTTTTCTCAAAAATTATCTAGATCTAAAGATCACTAAGTTGCAGTTTCTGTGCTACCTAGAATAAAACCTGATTGATTGAAAGTTAAAATTGATAACATACCAAGCATTGCTTATTTCATTCTGGAATCACATACTTGAATCTAGTCGGGTTCTATATAATCTATATAATAAAAATTAAAATGATTCCGGAATTTAGACGTGTACTTCTTAAGAAAGTTTTAGTTCCAAAATACGAATAGGTAATTTGTTCATGATATCCTTGCCTGGTTACAATAGTACAAGGTATCCTAGTTTGGGACCAGGACAAGTGATGGTCTTTTGTGGAAGTTATTATTATTATTAGTTAGCTACTAATAGCTATTTCATACATTCCCTAGATCAACATATTTTTGGCGTAGTTGATATCGTAGTAATAGTTATTTCCTTTGATGAGAAGCTAGTATATCCAGGACTGTAAAGATTCATATTGATTTAAGTTCTGTTTTGTTCATCTATTGTTATTCTTAACATGGTTTAAATTCGATTCGTCCCCTGTTGGCAAATTTACAAAGCAATGTCGTTTGTAAATAAATTAAAGTAGAATTACTTTTACAGGCTTGTCTAAATCAAAATAAAAAGATACTTCGATTTGTAGAAGTCGATTTTGTGAGGAAAAAAACCATAGAAACTCCACAATCTTTAGTGACTTTAGTCCAGTGAAAAAAACTAGTGAATTCAACCAAAATCAAGTAACACCAATGCGTTGAGTTCACGATAGGTGTGCCCGTAGAGCTCAAATATCGTTTCGTTATAAAATGGTTGAAGTAGGAAACTCCCGGCCGTGCCAAGCGAAATTGGATAATTTTGGGACGTCATAATACATCTGGAGTTACAAATTTCGATTGTTACTGTACTGAGGGAAATTGGGTTTATTATGCGCCGTAAAAGAACGGAAATTGCACGCCTGTCCGCGAATCGAAAATACGATGGACGAAAACGTCCTACTCGTAACAATATGCATTTTTGTTATATTTTGAAATCGCAGCCTGTGTAAAATTAACACGTGTTAATGTTAACATTACTACGTGTGATATTATAAACAGAGAATTAACAAGCTGAAGTGGCAGTGGGCTGGCCATATCTGGCTGGTCATAAATGTGTGCTTGAGTCTCCACTCAAGAACACATTTATGTCGCCCAGTCGCAGTCTCCACTGCGACTCGGCAAACGTAGTGTAGGACGCCCTCCGACTAGGTGGGATGACGATCTGCGAAAAAATTCCCGGACCACGCCGCTGTACACACACAAAATAAAAAGCCCGATTTACTTCACCACCTCCCTGAAGGCGTTGTCGCACGGAAAAGCTACACTCATATTAGAAATTTTTGGTCAATGAAATATTTCTGAAATGCTTTCTTAGTATAAATGCTCCCAACACAAGAGTAGACGTTTATATTAGACTTTGGACCTTTTCTATGAGTGTCTGAATATTTGATGGAAAATTGCGGTATCGCAACGGGGAAAATGGAGTAAAAATATTTATGGAAACAAAAGGGTATCGTCGGGGGAAACCATAGACTTTATAGCCCATAGACAGCGTATTGAGCAAATAGTTTTTTTTTATTTGTGGTAGGCCCTACAATACTTTGGAATTAGAGTACTTTCAACATACCTCAATTGGGTATAGCGCGACACTTCAGCCGGAATTTAATCAATTAGAGAAGGCAGAGTTTTTGTTTAGGCTTTGATAATTACTATAAATCAAAGTTTTGTCTTTAAAAACCCATTTAGAGGCTAAAAATTTCACCCATGCCGGGATTCGAACCCGCAACCTCTGGCTATCCGTACCAGCGCTCTACCAATTGAGCCAATGGGCGACTCACGGCATCAGTGAAATTTCGAACGTCTTTACAATATTCTCTGTATTACGTACAGGCAGCGACATCTGACTTAAGCAAATTGCATTACTTACAGCCCCGACTACCTACTTTGCAGTTAGGTTTAACATCGGAACGATATCACTGTACCCACATGATTACACTATTTTTATTTTTAATGCACTAACCCGTGCTAAGGAACAAATTTAAAAACCCATTTAGAGGCTAAAAATTTCACCCATGCCGGGATTCGAACCCGCAACCTCTGGCTATCCGTACCAGCGCTCTACCAATTGAGCCAATGGGCGACTCACGGCATCAGTGAAATTTCGAACCTCTTTACAATATTCTCTGTATTACGTACAGGCAGCGACATCTGACTTAAGCAAATTGCATTACTTACAGCCCCGACTACCTACTTTGCAGTTAGGTGTAACATCGGAACGATTAGTGCATTAAAAATAAAAATAGTGTAAAGTTTTGTGTGTCACACCTATTACTACCACGTGAGATATAATTGAGGGCTATGTCCAGCAGTGGACTAATATAGCCTGAAAAAGAGATATCGTGAACTGCGGTACTGGATCACCTGTACTGTACTAAATGCCGTAAATAACTCCTTTTACTCTAGATCCGTCAACCGTTTGTGTTGAAGATTAACTAAAGTTAAAAAAATACTTTCTTAATTATAATATGAAAGTTAATTTTGTTTTGTTTTGAGACATAGATGACATTGTTTCCAAAGCGAAATTACGTAAAAATAAAATTGACAATACCTACGCACACGTCTAGTAGATTTCTCGCTGTTTTATCTGTTTAGATTGCTAGCTGACCCCACAAACGTGGTTTTTCCATATTAATTAGCCTGAGACCTATTCTCAGACCTATCAAATATACATATAATAATAAAATTGTTCTTAAAAATCCTTGAAGCCTTTTCGGACCAGTTCGGATCACTGTGAAACGAGATTTTCATAATATTTTAAATGAAAGAGGACAAGAAAACAGCTATCGATTGTACGAGATCTAAAACGTACGTGTTCCTACAACCTAGAATAGGAACAACCTATTCTAGTTTATAGGAACAACCTATTCTAGTTTGTAGGTACAATCGATAGCATTCGGGTGGATATAATGGGCACGATATTATCGGTGACTTTGCAACAAAAAATACAAGGCTTATCAACCTGTAAACTGTAGCTTTATACTGTAATGCAAAGTACTTTAAAGGAGACCTTGTATTACAAGTATCATTGTACCTACTTCAGGAAAATACAAGTACAAAAACAAAGCTTTGCTCCCGCTATGAACGATACTCATCGTCAAACTGTCAAATCGGTATAAAATTTATTATTATTATTAATTTCTTTATTGTACCTGTAAATATTGTACAATTGGCAAGCCTTTTAAATAACTAAATAGTAGTATTTCATCATAATTCGCGATACTCAAACATATTTATATATTAATAATCGCGATTTGACCCGTTTAATATATAACTAACAAAATAGTATTTTATTCCAGCAAGCTGTGATGTGGAGAAGGTGGGTGTAGTGTCAAACAGTGAGGTAATATTTTATTGTAATTATCTTTTTAGAATTAAACTATGTATTAGTATGTACAATAATTATAAATATACGTATATACATAGGTAATAATTAAGAACATATACAAATATAAATAGTACATAAACATCTAGTACATACATATAAATAGACTTAATAATGTATATTTCCACACTTACGGATTGAATTTGACAGACGATTGGAATCTCTCAGGATTTGGAAGCATTAGGCACCACAGCCTCGATAGTAGAGCGAAGGAAATAGACCAAACTATTCGTTGGACTAAAACCATTGTACTGGGGTCTATTCTGTTCCTGGCCCCGTAGTAAAAGAACAAATTGTAATGCTTCTCCTTATTATGGCAAAAGGTTCCACTGCAGTATTCACATGTAAATTGGGGAATGCTGTGAAACCTTAAGCACTGTAATCCTTTAAGGGGTGTGATTGCAACAACGCCATTGCAAAATGCAGTGCAATCGCTGCATACTACTCGTAAGTAACCTGTCAAACAAAGCTACCTCTAAAGCTTTAACCACAATAATCGCATGCGTTTTTAGTGTGCGTGCCAGAGTTATTAGAGAGGAGCGGGGTATATACGAACACATGGAATATAATACTTAGGTACTTATATACATTACTTAGATTTAAGAATCATGGTTGTAATATTTTTCTGGTTGTGCAATAAAGTGTTCTCTATCTATCTAATACATTTTTTTTTAATTTAAATTAATCTTTGTTTATTATTTCCTTTTTATGTTTTATTTTACCTCCATGAAGCCTGTATGTCTTATTAAGTCCATTTGAATATAGGATCGTGCTGAAAATCTCTGTTTTTGTCAATACCAACAACAGATATTCTGAGTTGACTGGTTGCTTACTTAGCACGGGAATTTGTATCAATTAGATTTTTCAAATGTGATATACTTTTAATATTCATGTTACTATTTTAAAAGTGTTTTTTTATATTTTTTTCTTGTTATCCTTCTTTAGCAGTAGATAAAAGTTATTTCTTCTTCTTCTTTTATAGTTTTAATAATCAGTCACGGTTTTGGAGGTAGTTAAATAAAAAGTCCCAAATACCTAGGTTGGCGATCCATTGAACTGAGAACCATATTTATGTATTATGTAAATGTTGTAACACCAATCAGATTTATTATAGCTAAGTACCTTACTTTAACCAAAACATTAACTTAATTTTTCAGAAGATCAGACTTTTATAAACGTTTTTGAACTAACGTAACCACTAATAATTTTCAATTTAATTCGGGAATCACTTACTTGACTCGTTACGCACTCACTTAGATACTACTTGGTCCCATCTAAGAAAAAATAAACTAAGCATTTCCGGAATCAAGTTAGTAATACAAAAACCGGCCAAGTGCGAGTCAGACTCGCGCACCGAGGGTTCCGTACAAACCTGTATTATAGACCTGAGTATTTGGTATGAATTTCAATTTAATACCTCTACGCGTTTATGAGGAAATGGGTAGTAAGTTTAAAATTATTAAAAAAATATATATTTTGAGATGTAACTAAAAATTTATGGTTTTCGTAATTTTTCCTTTATCTATGCTATAAGACGTTGCTTCGTACCAAATTTCAAGATTCTGAGTTCACGGGAAGCACCCTGTAGGTTTTGATTCCCTTGCAAGTGTCGAAAATTTGCGGCATAAACGGCTGTATCTTTTGATTGCGTTGGCTTAGAAGTTTGATTTTTTTACAGCTTCAAGGGACAGTAGACCTGAGTAATTGATATAAATTTCAGCTTCATACCTCCACGCGTTCCTGAGAAAAAGGGTCTTGACAGACGGACGGACGGACGGACAGACGGACAACAAAGTGATCCTATAAGGGTTCCGTTTTTTCCTTTTGAGGTACGGAACCCTAAAAATGGTGGAAAATACATAGAACAGTGTAAAAACAAAAAAAATCATTTATGTTTAGCGGCATTATATATCTTTTTTCATAGGCAAGAAGGGTTCCAAATTTCGTTAGTTAGTAACATATAATTAATCTGTGAAGAAGCGCTCGTGGCCTGGTTAAACCGAGTGATTGGAACCAATCACTTGAGTTAAGCAACAACAGGCGCGGTAATGTGGATGACCGTCCTGTGACTACCGCTAGTAGGCATTTTTCAAAGAGCTTCCGTGCTTCGCAAGGCACCTTAAGCTGGTGCTGGCTGTCATGTAATGGCAGTCGTTAAGCCTTGTCAGAGGCCTCATGGGCGGCTTGATAACTTCTGACAGTAAGTCCCGCCACTGTCTTACAACCATCCACCAACCCGGACTTGGCCCCTGTGGTAGAGTATGGCCTAACCTTCCTGCGATGCAGGAAGAGACTCGTGCCCCAACAGTAGGGGCATACAAGGGTTGATATCGGGAAGGATAACATCGTGAGGATACTTGAGTGTCTGAGGTGTTCAGATGCCTCAGCGCTTGAAACTGCCAATCCGCGGTGGCCACGCGTGATGATTTAACCTATACACTCTCTCTGAGAGAAAGCCTGTTTTCTGCAGAGAGACGTATATAGGCCACAAAAAAAAAAACAAAATTAGCATACGTTGCCTCCTGCCACCAATCGTCAAATCAGATGGAAGGTATAAATTTACATTAAACTGTACGAAGAAGGAGAGGAGAAGCACACATTTCACGAACCACGATGTCGAGCTCGAATCCATCGAACCGAAGGCGCTGCGGAAAAAAATCTATCGAACGCCGAACCTAGACAGGAGTTGGATTTTTAGTGCAGCTCCCATTTCCTACATAAATTGCGGGGAACCACCGTCTATGGTTGAGGAACGTTTACCTAGTCTTCAAGTATGAGAACACTGCTTCCGTCTTGTCAACCTTTCATTTTTACAGGACGGCAGTCAATAACAGTGAGTGGACGATGTGGAGGCGGCAAAGGAAGTTGTTGGAGGACTACTCAGGCTCGTATACATACATATATATATATATATATATATATATATATATATATATATATATATATATATATATATATAGAAGCGCTCGTGGCCTAGTCGAACCGAGTGATTGGAATCAATCACTCGAGTTAAGCAACAACAGGCGCGGTCAGGTCCTGGATGGGTGACCGTCCCGTTACTACCGCTAGTGACATTTTTCCAAGCGCTTCCGTGCTTCGCAAGGCACGCTAAGCCGTGGGTGCCGGCTGTCATGTAATGGCATTCGTTAAGCCATGTCAGAGGCCTTATGGGCGGCTTGATAACTTCTGACAGTAAGGCCCGCCACTGTCTTACAAACCTCCACCAACCCGGACTTGGCCCCCGTGGTGGAGTATGGTCTAACTTTCCTGCAATGCCGGAAGAGACCCGTGCCTCGTGCCGCTACCCGTGCAGTGAGGACATACAGGAACAATCGATATATTGTATGTATATATATACAAATAATATTCGCATGCAAAATGAGCGATTTAACTAGTTAACTCGAGTTAAATGAGCTAACCCGGGCTGACGCAAGTAGGCCTCAGCAGTTAAGAGAGTCGAGTGGAGTATAAAAGAGGGTGCATGGCAACTTAAACTGAAGTACTCGAGTGGCCATGATTAGGAGAAGCGGATGTCAATGTTTGCTCCTTTTAAAAATCACTATTTGTGATTGAAAATATATAAAAGGCCACCACAAGACAGGAGACAACAGACTATTCATTTGCTTCAAGTCATTTTTATTTAGTAAAGAACTTTTTACTTTAACTTAACTTTTACTTTTATTGGATTCGTTGTTGCTCTGCTTCACAGTGACGAAATCGTTTGAAAAAAAGGAGGGACGGAAAACCCTTTGAGTTTTACTCAACAGGTTTTATCTTCTTAAATTATTTTCTGTATTTTTATTTAATGTGTAATTAGTAATCATGAAAACTCTGACAAGAAAGAAAACCAATGAATTATATCGTATAAAATTACAATATAAAGTCTTCGCGAACAACCTTGAACAGTAAGCTTACAATGGATGCTGTGTGCGTTAACCCTTACACTCTACATTGCAATTTCTTAGCGCGCCCCCGCAATGTGGCATTTAAATTTGCAGCAAACCAGTTGCAACCGGATACTTGCGGTTGATTAAAAACTAGTTTTGGAATTGCTATGCCATCGTCGTGTTATTAGCATTGAGTCCGACATTCTGATCCCGATTTTAAAGTGCCTTAGAATCCAAATCGAAAAGGCAATTTGAATATTGATATTCAAAGTCGGAGACTTGCTATTCCAACCCGCTTTACAAAAATGCATGAGCTGATTTAACCGATTGGAGTGAAACTCTACAAGTACAATACAATTTGGAAGCGCGCGACGGCAACGTAACATTTAAATTTCTTGCAAACTCACTGAAGACTAAAAACATAGTTTTGGAATTGCTAAGCTAACGCCAAATTATTGCGCATTATTGTGAAAGACCTACCAATTTAAACGCAGTAAAGAATCCAGATTGAAAAGTATTTTAAATTAGGAATCCGCAATTCGTAAGACATAAGCTGAATTTAATATAATTATGGGATCAAATCCCAGGAATCAATGACCTAAAAACTGTAATAGTTTGATGTATCGTGACTGTGCATTGTTTGTATTTTCCTAACTGTTAGTTCGCGGTTGTTTATTGCATAGATAATAGGTGCATTTGGTGCACAATAGCGAGGCATTGTATAGGTGTAAAGGCATGTTTATATGGGGCTGGATCCGTTTACCTGTATTCACTGGAAACTGTACTGAATAATACGTTCTTCAATCTCTATTTAGGTTGATAGCTGCATTTTGGTATTATACACGTGTTAAATTCTTAGTGTGTACAGTTATTTATCTACATTAAGCGCAATATGTCTGTCAAAGTGTGCTTTTGCTAAATACATTATATAAAACAATCCGGTTGCCACGCGCAAAAATATGCGTTGTAACAGCAGGAAGCAAAATAAAAAAGTGTTTTGCGCACTGTAATCGAATTATCTATGTTTTTCATAAAAAACACGAGCAGGAAACTTTCCGAAACCTACAAGAGCAGGTTTAGACGGAACTTTGTATATAGTCTACGTAAAGTTTAGGTTGCTTGCAGGAAATAAGAACAATATGCTGGAATTAAATGCAATCGAAATGAAAAAGTTAACTACACAGACATATTTGCAACATAGGTTAAGATAAGGTAAGATTTTTTTTATTGAACACTGGAAAAAACACAACAAATATAAAATTATTACAAATGTACCTACATAGTACGAAAAGCGTCCTTGCTTCTAAAAGCAATAGCGGAAAATAATGTAAATAATGTTGACGTGTATAGTGTAATTCTGACCTAGTTTCAGTTACAATGTTTCAAATATAATAATTTACCGAATTAGCAAAACGTGCTAACCCCAGAATAGCTACGAATGGTCGTACCATTTCCAAGCGGATGGAAGTAATCTTGCAACTCGATTTATAGAAACCGCTCCCCTTTACATACTTCTAACAAATCCTATTAACGAGGTACCTCATTAAATACCTAGGTTTGTAGAGCGTCCGTAACATGATATAGAATTTCAAATCAAAGAGTTGGCTTGAACCAAGTTTGCCGAACTCCGCTTATAAACACCGCCCGCCGCAAACCAAAGATTAATTAGTCGGGGTTAACATCTCGGTGATAATCGCGAGATCTGCGTGCATCCGACTGAAATATAAATAATTAACTGCCCACGGAAGACGCGGGATAAAATTTATCTCTCCAGCTCCAGCAAAATTTGTTGCGGAATTCCAGTAACTAAATGTTTACATTTTATTTACTGAATGTCCCCACAAACTCTCAGTCGTGTGATACTCCGCACATGTGCTAGTGGGGTAGAGAACGCGGCCAAAGAGAAGCGATAGATTTCGGCAATGGCTGAAAACACAGAACCGACGCCTGTGAAGGAAAAAGTGAGTGCCTTTTTTCTGTCTTATTACATTTTTTCCAGACTTGCGGTAATCACATTTCGGTATTTGCCACTGAACATGAAAAAAGCTTGATAAATATGATATAATGTAACGCGATACACCATCGCGCCTATGTATTTAAAGAAGTAATTTGAAGCACCTATTCATTTAAACTGAACACACATTAGGGAATGCAGAGTTTTTAACGTGATAATACTAATTTTGTCAGCCTTATTCGAGCACATGACTTGTGGATGTTTATTATTATAGATCTTTTTAAAGTACCGGCCTTCTCTCAGAAAAAGAGCATGGGCTTGCCCACCGCGGATCAGCCATTTCAAAAGCGAGGTTTCTGAACACCTGAGACTTCAGGTTTTCCCTCGGAGTTTTTCGTTTAAGTTAGCGAGTGGATTTGCTTTTACAAATTCATAAATGCACGTTACTTCGTGAGCAAAGTATTTGGTAACTATATTGGTACAATTGATATCGAACCAAGGCCTCTTCAATGTAAAGACAACGTTCTACGGGTGCGCTATGCCGCTCACAGACATTTATCCATGGTAATATATCCACGAAAGAACAGTAAAAACTTAATACTGGACACCAAACAACTTTAAAAAGACTGAGTTTGGAATTCTGTTGACCATATTTTCTCCGAAATGATCATCTACATTTGGAAATAGATTAGGATACCTTTGACGTTCATCAAGTCACAGTTTCTGTGTTACTTTGAATAAAAACGCTTTGATGTTGATTTTTCCTTTTTTCTTTCGTGGTTGCGGCGAATACGCGACAAAAAATTGCTGTCTTTTCAGTGCGTATCCCGTTGGCCGAAATGTCTCTTGATAATCGGCGTTCGCCACGGTTTGGCGACGGGCAATGAATTCTGGCAGCTATGTCCTTTTTTAACCGACTTCAAAAAAGGAGGAGGTTATCAATTCGACACGTATATTACTTTTTTTTTTGACTATATTTTCGCATAACTTCGTCAAATCTAAACCGATTTCGATATTTTTTTTTGTTTGTTTAGGTATAGCGTCCCATTGGTCCCATTTTAATTTGGTGAAGATCTGATGAAGACTTTCAGAGCTGGAGAACTGAACTCTTCAATGGACAGCAGCAAATGAGGCCTAATGAGCCCTATCCATTAGTAATATCTATATGTTTCATACATAAGATATAGCGTGAAATTAGTCCCGGGGTAATATGGTGAGGTTCTGATGAAGACTTTCTAAGATGGAAATTTAGAAATTCAAATTTTAAAGCCAAAAATTAAGTTAAGTTTTGATGTTACAAACACTTTGTTCATCAAATACTTTCATTCAGTAACTCTTTCTCTGGTGTCTGTTGGACATTGTTTCAAAGATCATCAGCTCGAATGTCGGTCTTGAGAGGTTCTAAACTTCTATTCTTGATAGAAATATGCCGTTTTCACTAAAGTATTTATTTTCACTGTCACTTTCTACAGCCGAAGATTCGGAGGTCTGACGATGGCCAGCTCAAGGACACCCTGATCTAGGGCACCGTTGCACCTAGAAACCCGGAATTACAGTTGGAATGTATAGTTTCATTATCACTTGCTACACTAGGAATATTAAGAGTCAGATGCCCAAGATTATCAGCTCAGATGTCGGTCTTGAAAGGCCGTTAAATATGCCGTTTTTACTTAAATATTTAATTTCTCTGTCACTTTCTACAGCCTAACCATACTCTTGTAATACTCTTAGAATATCTTGTAATACCTTTACGAAGTTTTAGCCGTTGAGTTTTTAAATTTTGTTTCTCTAGAAAAAGGCAAAGGGCGAACGTAGGCGCAGCAGCACGAAACAGGACGAGCCGCAGCCGCCCGCGCCGGTGGACTTGGGCGACGAGAAGAAAAAGTTTAAGGAAAACTTACTGCAGTCTATCTCTAATGGGCAGTGAGTAAACTTTAATATCTTTTATCTAGCGTAATAATGTAGCGTACGTACGTTTTCATTTAATTCAGTTTTTATCTAAACGTAACCTCTTTTACTCTGTGGAGACGGATGTAGTCACCCGCTCGTTAGTTGAAGTAGGTATTAAAGTAATCAAGCAAAGTTCGACAGTAAGAAAAAGGTTTTGAAATGAAGCGTATTATCTGGAATTTCAGAAGGAATTATATTGGAAAAGCGAAGTGAAATATATGTACAAAGATTTAAAAGTAATAGTACGTAAATTATATTGTATGGCATCAGCCGTTGCTTTGCGCAAATCCATAATAGCATTAAAATGTGATAATTACTTTGCTAAATTGCGCCAAAAATCCTACAAGCACCATGCGGATAGTTAATGCACCGCCCTCTCTCCCTTTTTCAAGCAAAAGCAAGATACAAACACACAACCACCGACACTAATACTTGTGTGAGAATCTACGCATCGTTCGTATCTTGGTTCGGTGCATTAACTAACCGCATGGTGCTTGTAGGGTTTTTGGCGGAGTTCAGCAAAGTAATTTTCACATTTTAATGCTACGTAAATTATATAAAAACAAGCATACTAGATGCCAAAGGCCAACCATTAATATTGACATTGATGATGATATCAACCCTTTGTACATCCACACTGCTGGGGCACGGGTCTCTTCCTGCATGGAGAGAGAGAGAGAGAGAGACATTTATTTGCAGCAACAAAGATACAATACACATAACACAATGTAACACGATATTATAATACATGGCAGGAAGGTTAAGCCAACTCGATCACGGGGGCCATGTCCGGGTTGGTGGAGGATTATAATATTCATATTATGCCAAAATAAAAACAAGCTATAGTCACAAAACTGAGAGATAGTATTTTGTTTACTGCTTTCAGCTATCGATAAAGCATTTATTGTTAAATAATAACAGTGTCGAGTCGATATCAACCCTTGAACGTCGCCACTGCTGGGGCACGGGTCTCTTCCTGTATCGCAGGAAGGTTAGACCATACTCGGCCACGGAGGCCGAGTCCGGGTTGGTGGAGGATTGTAAGACAGTGGCGAGCCTTACTGTCAGAAGTTATCAAGCCGCCCATATGGCCTATGACATGGCTTAACGACCGCCATTACATAACAGCCGGTACCAACTGCTTAACGTGCCTTGCGAAGCGCGGAAGCGTTATCAATCGTTCGTTATCGTTATCAACCCTTGTTGCCCCACTGCTGGGGCATGGTTCTCTTCCTGAATCGCAGGAAGGTTGTTTAACTCAAGTGATTGATTCCAATCACTCGGTTTGGCTAGGCCACGAACGCTTCCACGAGCGACAGTATTACATACGCTAAATGTCATGTAAAGGCACTACAATATTTATTTCACTTAAAAATATATTAAGATTTAATTGAGAAACATTGAAAGTAAGTAGCCACGAGCGCTTATTTTGCTGGTCCTTTTGACAAATTTCGTCTTGGAAAGATATATTTTTGTATGTTTTCATCTTTCCAGTTTTTAATTTACCAAACGAATCATGAACTTCTACTGCCATTTTTTTCTTCTGAAAACTGAGTAATAAAAATTGTGATTTGAAATTGTCTATAACAGTCACTGTTTATTAAGATTGCGAGAATATTTGATAAAAGTAGGTACTTATTCTTCTATAATCATTAATAATGTAAGTCTGTATAAACTTATCAAGCTCCGATAGGTGATGTAGGTTAAATAAAAAGTCTTCTACTCGTAGCTCTCAAAAATGCTATAAGCAAGTATGGGTAATTTGAGGTTAGATTCAATCAATTAATCAGCCTGTACACGCTAGTAATGTACTCATTCACTGCTGGATATCCAAGGCACACCACTTCCATCTATCTTTAGCCATCCTCATGCAGCCACTGCCAGCCACCTGATGAGGTGTAAAAGAATAAATAAATATTTTTATCTTATCTTAAGCATGAAATTCTCAAGACAACTTTCTCTATCATGATAAAATTTAAAAATAGAATTTTAAACTTGTTACGACTCTACATTTATTTTAGAATGAACTTGTTTTTTGCTTTTCGCATGGAAATAATCCATTGTTACAAAGTCAAGGTACGAGAAAGTGTCACATTATTCATTCAAAGAAAGCGCCCATTAATCAAACCAAGACATTCTCTTTACATAAGTACGTAATTGCAAGTCAGACGAGCCATTTGATATGCTAACCGTTTAGGAAGCTATTTGTGCTGAAAATAACCGTCTAAGGTCATTATATTTTTTGTAAGCATATGAGTGACATAGGCTTTGGATGTAAAATACGTGGCCTGTATGACTTAAAATAGGTTAAGCGTCCGAAGCGCTCGTGGCTTAGTCGAACCTAGTGTTTGGAACCAATTACTTCAGTTTAGCAACAACAGATGTGGTCAGGTGCAGGATGGGTGACCGAAACGTGACTACCGCTAGTGGCATTTTTTCAGTCCGAGCGCTTTCGTGCTTCGTAAGGCATGTTAGGCCGTTGGTGCCGGCTGTCATGTAATGGCAGTCGGTAAGCCATGTCATAGGCTTTATAGGCGGCTTGATAACTCCTGACAGTAACGCCCGCTACTGTCTTATAACCCTCCACCAACTCGGACTTGGCTCCCTTGGTGCAGTATGGCCTAACCTTTCTGCGATGCAGGAAGAGACCCGTGCCCCAGCATTGAGGACATACCAGAGTTGATATCGAAGCGTCTGCTTTGGACCCACATGGCTGATTTTTCATTATATGGCCTCAATCTGTGTATTTTTCCATGTTTGTTATGTTCTTGCCTAGTCATTTCATTTCAAATTCCTTTATTTCATCATAAACATAGGTGCGACTAACATTTACACAGTAAATATAAATTATTCCGTAATCTAACTACCTAACATTTCACCAGTATTTAAAACTATTTGGAAATGTGTGACATGAAAAACACAGTATTTATTTATTTAGTAATACTTTATTGCACCTAAAATCGTACATTAAGTTCGCCTTAATGCCATAAGCATTTTCTACCAGTCAACCGCAGGAGGTTACGAAAGTATTCAATTGACACGAATGATAGGTACCTACTTACGCTAACATAAACCATACCTAATATACGGGCTTAGAAAGGACGTATTTGTATTACTATACATAATACTATGTGTATTTAAGATTTAGATTACTCGTACACTATTTCTTGCCTAGTAATCATAGCACAGACTAAACTAGTTTGAGACCAGGACAAGTGTTTGTGTTGGGAAGACGTTATTTGTTTTACAATGAAAAAATCAGGACGAAATCTGCATATCATTAGGTTCCTCCGAACATTTTTTACTCTCTCTTGTCAGTTCCTTTGGCTACCAATCTGAAGCAAATTACTGCCTGGATGATTGCATTACCGCCGGGTAAGAAAGGACTGATGTGCCTAGTGCAGGGCTATTCTAACAGTGGATAGGAGGTAACGGCTGCAATATTGGTGTGGTTTGATCTTTTCTCTCTTCTGAGTATTATTAAAACAAGAGTTAACTAGTTTTTAACAGGTAAGCGTGTAATATCTTAGACCCCGCCTTTGTTTACCAATTGACGAGTTTGAAGTCAATCGATCGATATCAACCCTTGTATGTCCCCACTGCTGGGGCAGTCTCTTCCTGGATCGCAAACAGGTTAGGCCATATTCCACCACGGGGGCCAAGTCCGGGTTGGTGGAGGATCGTAAGACAGTGGCGGGCCCTGTCCTGTCAACGCCATTACATGACAGCCGGCACCAACGGCTTAACGTGCCTTGCGAAGCACGGATGCGCTCGGAAAAAATGCCACTAGCAGTAGTCACGGGACGGTCACCCATCCTGCACCTGACTGCGCCTGTTGTTGCTTAACTCAAGTGATTGATTCCAATCACTCGGTTCCGCTAGGCCACGAGCGCTTGAAGTCAAGGTCTAAGCATTTTAATAAGGGACTCTGTGCCTGGATATATGGTGTTAATTCCAACTTGACAACTCCTCGAGTTGCCAAGTAGCAATAAAAACGTTGAGAATAAAAGTTGAGAAACGCTCGTAGCCCCGGCTGCCGGAGTGATCTTTAATAATCACAAAGGTTATACAACATAGGGCGCGTTTAGTGCATGGATAGGTGACCGTCTACGACTAATGCTAGTGGCAGTTCACGAGTGGTTCCGTGCTTCGAAAGGCTCGTTAAGCAGTTGGTGCCGGCTGCCGTCGATAGATGGCAGACGTTAAGCTAAGTCAGAGGCCTTAGGGTGGCTTAAAAATTTCTGACAGTAAAACCAGCCACTAGTCTAGCAAGCCTCCACCAATCCAGACTTGGCCCCCGTGGTGGAGTATGGCCTATACCTTCCTCAGGGAAAAAAACCCGTGGCCCTCGCTAGGGACATGGCAATGGTTCGCTGATGATGAACTCCTCGAGTTGCCAAGATCTAGCAAAGGGTCTGGACATACAGATAGACGAATGGACGGACAGGCGGATAATGAAATGATGCTTATAAGGTTTTCGTTTTTTTCCTTTTGAGGTACATGATCTAAGCCTTATTAGGAATATTTTTGTAGTTTATATAATTATGTAGGTATGTATAACTCTCACTATCTATAACTAACTATAACTCTCTTCGGGCACTACCTGCACTACTATCCACATAACCCAAGGTTAGCTGGAAGAAAATACTCATTAGTATTAAGCTCGCCTTTGTACAAATATGCTTATTGTGCAATAAAGAATTTTCTAATCTAATTAGCATTGTGAAAAGCGTTCTTGAATAAAAGATCGGCTAGTACATCACAGAACGTCACAAATACCCTTGTTTGTACCTATTCTACGGTACGCGCATAGCAGAGACAAGGATATTCTTAATTTCCGTTCTAGTTACGATCTTGCTTCCACTAGGAAATATCATTCCAGTTGCCTTTGGAGAAGGGTTCACTTAGATAAAGGTAATGACAAGTATCCGCTTATATAAAGCTTAGATAAAGGTAATGACAAGTATCCGACTGCTTCGTTGTATTGACAACGCTGCCATAGCTATGCTAAATGGTCTTGTAATGGACTGAAGTAAAATTATTGAAAGTAGTAAAAGCTTGTCATACAGAAGGTCAACTCTCTCCATCGGAAGGAGCATCGACGATAAAATTTTAAGTGGTGATGTATAATAGAAATAGTTACATCCAGAGGTCATTTACTATAATCACTACGCTCGGTCTCTTGAAGTATTCTGTGGTTGTAGCCTTCGTTGACTTTGCGACGTGTTAAAAAGTAAAAGATGTAGTTCCAATGCTAATAAAATAAGATCTGATTTTTTTTAAATCCCAATACATTTACCCAGCTCTATACATCTCACTCAACCAAGGTAGGTATTTTATAAAACCGCGATAAATAGTTTGTTACGACAATTCGATGTTACGTATCCGAGTCTACCTTATCTTACCCTCGTGTCTTACTTGATAGTCTGTCGGGGCATCAATGTACATCGGCATTCGGAATGTAGGTACATCGAATTGTTATAGTAAACCATAAATTATTATAGTATTATGAAATAGGGTCCTGAGCAAACGAGCTTTGGCCAACAATCGCGTAGTCACTAAGAAGAAGAATACATAAAAGGTTCTGTTCTTGAAAATGTTCCTCAGGGAAAATTTTCCACGCACAGGTCAATACTATCGGACGTGTCCGAAGAGCTGCCGTCCGAAGTGTCCTTCGAGAGACGTCGGTCGCGGTCGGCGTCCAAAGCGCGTGACCAGCTTGTTGTGCCGCCCAGCGTACTGGCTGATATGGACGAGAGCAAGCTGTTTGAGCTCAAAGAGGTTAGTTCTATTCTCTATCAATACGAAGGCGTATGATAAATCTGTGCCTTTTCTTTTCGGTATTTCGTTTTGGAAGTCTAAAGGGGAAGTCTAAGTCCCTTTACCCAGCAATGGACACCAACGTTATTATCAACCCATTATGTCCCCTCACAGGGCACGGGTCTCTTCCTTAAGGAAGCTTTAGGCCATACTCCACCATGGGGGCCAAATTTGGATTGGTGGAGGCTTGCAAGACTAGTGGCTGGTCTTCCTGCCATAAGTTTTCAAGCCGCTCTAAGGCCCTAAGACTTGGCTTAACGACTACCATCTATCGACGGCAGGCGGCACCAACTGCTTAACGTGCATTGCGCAGCACGGAACCGCTAGGCAAAATGCCACTAGCGTTAGGTGGTCACCCATCCACGCGCACTGAACGCGCCCTATGTTGCTTAACATACGCGATCGTTTAAGATCGCTCAAACAGCCGGAGCTACGAGCGATTCAACTTATTTATCTCCCTTCACTTCATCGGGCTTAAAAACTGCCTAATGCTCACTACAGATGTCACCACTGTTGTGTGTACCATTAATTTGACAGTTCTCCATAATATTTTTGTAAACAAATTAATTGTTTTGTGAATAATATCATTTACTTTGTGCATCCGTTGATTGCAAAAACACGGGAATTCATTTATTTTCCAAGGAACCTAAGAGAAAAAAACTTGGAGAAAGCTCTTCGTAGAAAAAAATGGAAGGCTAGTACTTCGTCAACACTTGTGATGCCTATTTTCAATTACTATGGACGCAATTTATATACAGTTGATGAATTTCTACACAAAGCTGTACACTCGAGACCAAAGAACAATACAATTTGGCGGTTCTCAGGAACACTAAACAGTGCTGCCAACTACAATAAGCTTTCATTTTTTAACCTCATTGACGATCTAGAATAAAAATTGTGACCAGTTAATAAAATAGACTTTAGCTTGTCCCGTTACAAGTAAAAATGGATTAATTATTTATGAAGCACCATCGATTCATAGTCCCCTACTTTTTACGAAGTAAATCCATCATATTGCAGGTCACCTCTTTGGTAGTCAGAGGAGTCGTTAATGATGTAAAATGAAATATAAGCCCACAAAGTAATTTTCAAGTAACGAACGCAATTTATTTAATTAAAACTTTTTAAGGAATATCTAATTAACGTCGTAAAGAAGTCTTCCTCATTGTTATTTCCTCCTCACATGATATTTTTAATTTATTGAAGTTTGTAAAAAACATATTTTCTTGATAGAACATAACAAATGCCATTGTAAAGCAGATATAACTTCTCTCAAAGATATATCTGTCGATCAAGACCTTTTTTCTTGGAAACGTAAAGGTATCAAATTCAATTGATATTAATCCCATAGAGCTGTGAAAAAACAATCTTTTGAGTCACTGCCGTTTTTGTTGAATAAGTGACTCAGAATTACGAAATTTAGTTCTTAAGTCATTAAATAGAGTAAAAAATCCGTAATACGTTGATTTATAGTTATTTCACATGAAAATAAATAAAAACCTTTTATATTTACAGTTGTATTGTATGGTAGTACATTATTTTCAACTGCAAATAAAAATTTGTAATTGTTTGTTACGAACCCTATTGGCGCGAGTCCTAATCGTAACTGTCTGGTTCTTTTCAATCCAATTCAATTCAGGTTATTCAGTGTATAACATACTCGTAGTATAGAACAGTATGCAGTATGTAGATTTTTGTAAGCAGTTTGGCCATATCCGTTAATCTATTCATTGGTATGGGAGACAGGGGGTAAGAGTGATGCGGTTTTACCTTTGCTTTGTTAACATTTGTTTCGCAGGCGTTCCTGCTCTTTGACCTGGACGGCGATGGCTGCATCGACCACAATGATCTCAGAGGGACCCTCGTTAGTCTCGGGGAGCGAATAGACGAGAACGCTATTCGGAGTATGCTAGCTGAGGTAAGAAGTCGAAAAAATTACCTACAGGGTCAATTACGAAATAGGCTTCGCTACAGTCAAATTTGTTACAATAAAATCATTGAATGAAAATAATGATATGATGTCGAAACAAATATTATTAATAAAACATAACCAAATAAAACGCTTCGAGCCACATCCGACCCAAAAGTCTCCATAACACTGGCAGCGTAGCAGAGCGAAGGAAATCCTTTGGCTCCAATATGCCCCAGAGCAAAAGTCCATGCCTGCAAATTATTTCTGGAATTTGCAAGGTATGAAGCAAGTCGGTTCGAGTTTGTCATTTACAACAACGTTTGTTCTACCACTGTAACCCCCTTTTTTTGTTTGCCGATCAATTTTTTGAGGTTTTTTAAGATTAATAGAGAGATCTTAATCGATTCCCGGAAGCGTGTAGAGTACTATTCGGGGTATGCTCGCTGAAGTAAAGCGAAGTCATAAAAAGTAGTGTAAAGTAAGGTAGTGAACACTTTACTGTAGGACCAGAAGTATTTTTTCAAATATTGTAGTTTAAAAACCTATTTAGAGGCTAAAAATTTCACCCATGCCGGGATTCAAACCCGCAACCTCTGGCTATCCGTACCACGTACTTAGCACGGGTTAGTGCATTAAAAATAAAAATAGTGTAAATATTGTAGTTGATATGTACAAACTTACCCACTCAGAACTAACTTTGGTTCGTTATCATCGACCACAGTGACCTTAAAGGTACTCTATCCAGCCTCGAAGAATGTTCCCGTGAGAAAGCTTATTGCTGCTGTAAGGTTAATTGAAGGAAAAGCGTAAATAGTTCGTGACAAAGTCATCGACAGAACAACTTTTAGAAAGACCACGGTTAGTTGACGACCTCTGTGGCGTCTGCCTACCATGCACGAGGTCCCGGGTTCGAATCCTGGCTGGGAACAAAAAAAAAGCCCAGGTCTTGGATGTTTACATGTTTGTGATGTCGTTGTTTCTGGTTCCCACGACACAGGGTATACTAGTGCGGGGCCAGAAGTAATGTATGTGCTTGTATGTAAATGTTATGTTAGTTTCTAGGGTTGGACAAATAAATACGCTATTCACGACATGCTTGATGTGAGGCTATCGAAAAAAATAGCTACAAGCGAATGGGCTCTACTAACCTGCGTATCCATCAAACAATTTTCTCGCGCTTGACTGCGACTCAATATTTCAGGTCAAAATTAGAACTCGTAATTAGTGAGTATTAATGAAGTACGCGCTACGTAGGAAATGATAAATGCATTTTAGCTCCTACATATTTCACCATTAGTTTAAAATTTTAGAAGGAAATTAATGCTTGACTAGGCATAATGAAATTAATATTCATTTGCTAATACGCTTCTATGATTCATTGAAGCTCCCAGATGTATTGATGGCTTTATATCTATAAATCGAAGTTGGTAAACTCACGCTTGTATTGTCTGCACAGAAAATTTTCTGTGGCAAATGCAAGTGTGCATTTACTATTGATACGCTTCGGTTTACCGACATTAATTAGCCATCATTGTGCACTATTTTTATCATTAAATTCCTTATTGTACCTGTAAAAATTGTACAATTAGCGAGTTCAATACTAAATAGTATTTAGTTTGTTTGTTACACTTTATTGCACAGTAAAAGCATTTACATACGAAGGCGGACTTATTTCAACAGAAATTTCTTCCAGACAGCCAAACAATTTTGGAAATTCTAAAAAAATAGAGTGGGCGTAGGCAAATAAAATTCAAAGAACATGCTAGCTACATTTAGAAATAATATACTACTTACTAATGTAAATACAACTTACCTACATGAGTGTCTACATATATATTTATTCTAGCCTACCAACAGATGACGTGAAGAAGGATTCGGAGATATACTTACTGTCTTGATAGAATAGAATAGAAAAATATTTATTCGAATACCACAACACACACAATCTTAAAAATAATAACATGGACAGGTCGAGAACACGCTTAAGGTAAGAAATACCAATGGTTAAAAGAGCCGTGGCAAAGTGACCTTATATGGTGGAGGCGCTATATGTCAGGGTACCAGGAAAGGTTCTAGACTCACCTTATGTCCCGGGCTGTCAGACAATCTGTGACACTGGTATTCCTCCTAAGAGTATATGATACGCACCAAATCCTGAACGATTTCAATCGTCTGTCAAATTCCATTACAATTATTGCTATCGTAAACGGCAGTATCCGATAGGATTTAGTACGCATAATTAGGCATCTGTTTTAGCTCTCTCCTTTGCAAAACCATCCCAAGCCAATCTTATTTAAGGTTACCTACCCTTAATTAGACCAAAAGTGTTTGTAGTCTGTTTACCATAATGATTTCCTTTGTTCTAACTTTCCACTCGACCTACTCCACTTATTTGACAGCCGTAATCAAAGACGTCATCTTTTCTACACTCTACAGTTTATCTATTTTAGTTACCCCTATTTATGTTCAATAACCAGTAACAGAGTTATCAAGGTACTTTGAATGATTATACAACCCTTGTAGTGAACTTGCGAAATTTATTCGTTGTACCACTGAATATTTCATCTGCATTACACCGGACAGCTTATTTAAACTTTGTTTCTAGCAAGTTTATTATAAGAGATATAAACTTGGGCCTCTCTGGCGGAGTTCGTCAAAGTATTGTTAGTGAAAGTTCAGAGTTCGTTAGCCGTAACCTCGCAAGCCTTACTCGAGCAGAAGCTCGATGATCTCTTAAGGATTAACCACATAACAATATGCCGAGGACGTGTAGCCGCTATGATTTCATTCTAAATTGATCCTTGACATTATGAAAAAGAATACCCGGTGAAGCTCCGTGACAGCTGTCGGTCCGGCAGCTGTCATGGGCCTGCTTGACGAATTTCACTGATGCCGTGAGTCGCCCATTGGCTCAATTGGTAGAGCGCTGGTACGGATAGCCAGAGGTTGCGGGTTCGAATCCCGGCATGGGTGAAATTTTTAGCTTCTAAATAGGTTTTTAAATTTGTTCCTTAGCACGGGTTAGTGCATTAAAAAAATAAAAATAGTGTAATCATGTGGGTACCTGTGATATCGTTCCGATGTTAAATCTAACTGCAAAGTAGGTAGTCGGGGCTGTAAGTAATGCAATTTGCTTAAGTCAGATGTCGCTGCCTGTACGTAATACAGAGAATATTGTAAAGAGGTTTGAAATTTCACTGATGCCGTGAGTCGCCCATTGGCTCAATTGGTAGAGCGCTGGTACGGATAGCCAGAGGTTGCGGGTTTGAATCCCGGCATGGGTGAAATTTTTAGCTTCTAAATAGGTTTTTAAATTTGTTCCTTAGCACGGGTTAGTGCATTAAAAAAATAAAAATAGTGTAATCATGTGGGTACAGTGATATCGTTCCGATGTTAAACCTAACTGCAAAGTAGGTAGTCGGGGCTGTAAGTAATGCAATTTGCTTAAGTCAGATGTCGCTGCCTGTACGTAATACAGAGAATATTGTAAAGAGGTTTGAAATTTCACTGATGCCGTGAGTCGCCCATTGGCTCAATTGGTAGAGCGCTGGTACGGATAGCCAGAGGTTGCGGGTTCGAATCCCGGCATGGGTGAAATTTTTAGCTTCTAAATAGGTTTTTAAATTTGTTCCTTAGCACGGGTTAGTGCATTAAAAAAATAAAAATAGTGTAATCATGTGGGTACAGTGATATCGTTCCGATGTTAAACCTAACTGCAAAGTAGGTAGTCGGGGCTGTAAGTAATGCAATTTGCTTAAGTCAGATGTCGCTGCCTGTACGTAATACAGAGAATATTGTAAAGAGGTTTGAAATTTCACTGATGCCGTGAGTCGCCCATTGGCTCAATTGGTAGAGCGCTGGTACGGATAGCCAGAGGTTGCGGGTTCGAATCCCGGCATGGGTGAAATTTTTAGCTTCTAAATAGGTTTTTAAATTTGTTCCTTAGCACGGGTTAGTGCATTAAAAAAATAAAAATAGTGTAATCATGTGGGTACAGTGATATCGTTCCGATGTTAAACCTACCTGCAAAGTAGGTAGTCGGGGCTGTAAGTAATGCAATTTGCTTAAGTCAGATGTCGCTGCCTGTACGTAATACAGAGAATATTGTAAAGAGGTTTGAAATTTCACTGATGCCGTGAGTCGCTCATTGGCTCAATTGGTAGAGCGCTGGTACGGATAGCCAGAGGTTGCGGGTTCGAATCCCGGCATGGGTGAAATTTTTAGCTTCTAAATAGGTTTTTAAATTTGTTCCTTAGCACGGGTTAGTGCATTAAAAAAATAAAAATAGTGTAATCATGTGGGTACAGTGATATCGTTCCGATGTTAAACCTAACTGCAAAGTAGGTAGTCGGGGCTGTAAGTAATGCAATTTGCTTAAGTCAGATGTCGCTGCCTGTACGTAATACAGAGAATATTGTAAAGAGGTTTGAAATTTCACTGATGCCGTGAGTCGCCCATTGGCTCAATTGGTAGAGCGCTGGTACGGATAGCCAGAGGTTGCGGGTTCGAATCCCGGCATGGGTGAAATTTTTAGCTTCTAAATAGGTTTTTAAATTTGTTCCTTAGCACGGGTTAGTGCATTAAAAAAATAAAAATAGTGTAATCATGTGGGTACAGTGATATCGTTCCGATGTTAAAACTAACTGCAAAGTAGGTAGTCGGGGCTGTAAGTAATGCAATTTGCTTAAGTCAGATGTCGCTGCCTGTACGTAATACAGAGAATATTGTAAAGAGGTTTGAAATTTCACTGATGCCGTGAGTCGCCCATTGGCTCAATTGGTAGAGCGCTGGTACGGATAGCCAGAGGTTGCGGGTTCGAATCCCGGCATGGGTGAAATTTTTAGCTACTAAATAGGTTTTTAAACCCCCAGGTCTTGAATGTTTACACGTTTGTGATGTCGTTGTTTCTGTTGCCCACGACAGAAGGTATCTTAGTGTGTTGTCAGAAGCAATGTACGTATGTAAATGTTATGTTATCCAAAACACGGATTTTCCGTGTTAAAAATCCGCATAAGTATGTCTTTTACACTCTGACATTACTTCGGTATATATAATAGGGTAGTTTAGCCGGTTTTCGGCCATTTAAGGACATTTTCATATTCAGAGCGATTTTTTTCAATGACAGAGTAAACAAAAATGGACAAATAAAATACTTTTGAATCGTAAAACTATTGCAATTTCCATTTTTCAAACCTTCATCTAAGAAAACATTATCGTTTAATTATAAAAAATAAAAATATCGTGAGGTGTGGATTTTGCCCTTTCCCGGCCACCTATTTCAGTTTACGACCACTTGTTTTGTTAGTTTACGGCTTGATTGGCGGATTTTTGTTTTTTCTAATAACTCTTATTTTTATGGTGGTGTATCGTTTTTAAATAACAATAAAATGAGTAAAAAAAATTAAAGAGCTTTTAATATTGTTTATACTTAAAACTAAAACATTAACCAATTTCCAGCCTCTCAATAAATCATGGCCGATAAACAAAATTGGTCAACCCGGGTTTCGGCCACCTTGCATAAAATGGCCGACAACCTAATTTGAAGGAGTTAACTTTCGGCCGCCAATGTCAATATATAATTAAACTCTTTCGAACAAATCAAGGATGAAAGAGTTCTCTTAGATCAGGATCTTAGTTAATATAAGAGAAACTTATTGAAATAAATAGATTTACTAGTATTTATCACCGCTTTTATAAATGACCGAAAAATAACCTAAATATCCTTAGTTCTCGGTCATTTTATTACACTTAGGCCGAAAAGTGGATTTACAAAGTCCCTCTCCCGGCCACCGTTATACAAACAATTAAAATGGATTTTAAGCACGAATGCAATTAGTAAACATGCGGCCGAAATCTAACTGCATAAATCAGGAAACTTTTTAAATTATATCTTAACAATATGATTTGGAAAAAGTGATTATTCAATGGTAAAGTAATGAATTTATAATCGTAGGATCGGTGTCAGATTTCGGCCAGGCGGCCGAGAATCAACTGGCTCGTCAAAATTGAAGTTAGTTATCCGTCCACCTAATATTTACTAAAAGTACTAAGTATTATAGACATTTTCATGAAAATAACATCAGTTTAACATATTAACTGTGCATTATAGTAATATTTTGGTGGATAAATCAATACACAATGTCGTAACTTACCATGCAAATAATTGGCGCGCACTATTTTTTTCTCTGCTTTCGACACACACTCACATTGCTTGAAACGCGAGAGAAAACTGACGAAACAAATGAAACGCTACTAAGATACTTAATTATGTAGGCAAAGACATAATTAGAATCTATGCGGTAACAATAGATTTTTTACTCGGGCCTATTTTATTTTCTTATTATTTCGTAAAAAGTGATGGCCGAAAACTGAAGGTGGCCGGCAAACCGACTAAGTTACCCTACTCGTCCAGTATTGGTATAGTGGTTTACTCCACATTATCAAAATTAAAGTATACCATCACTACCTAAACCTCAGTAATTGATCATAATATATTATAAGTAGTATTCACATGTAGACATATAAATATCCTTAGGAAATGTTTAGATAGATATATATATATATATATATATTGTCTTTCATATTTATTCGTTGTTTTGTTATAATGATATAATATTCCCCCACTATACTAATTTTCAAATACATAATCTAGACTTAAATAAGTAATGAGCAAATTTCATATTGTATCTGCTAACCTTGTCTCCAAAACTTAGGTTAGCTGGTAGATAATGCTAAGAAGCATTAAGCTCGCCTTTGTGTAATTTTTTTATGCAAAGAAGAATTTTTATAATAATAATAATAATATTCTCCATCACGATAGAATGACTGAAAACTACATTTCTCTTGTGCTATCCAGAGTAAGCTTCTAAAGTTTACGGAGTTGACGTACCTACACACATATTTGCGATGCCCAACAAGGGTAGTGTGCTGGCCAGACTAATGTGTCCTAAACTAATATTTGCCTCACTTATCCAGGACTACCTTGTTACGGAAATCCTTTTGGGTCGTCATATTCTATTGCTTTATGTTTCTTCCTTGTAACTTAATCCTCTAATAGTGTTCACCAAGGTTAAATGTATTGTACCATTACGAGCATTCGGCAGGATATCAGCTTTTGTACAGTCTGTTAGCTTTTAGAATATACCTCGGGCTCTAGAGTAGACTTCGGTTTTCGCCGAAAGCACACGAGTGTAATACTACTTCCTGCTTGAGTGTCATAATAGTTCGGATATTTCGATTACACGAATATATCCGATAGTAGCCGAGGTATATTTTAAAAGCGAACAGACTGTACGTACGTATTTGGTATTTTACTTTCTTTACGCTACGGCAAAGTATTTCTTAAGCTTAGAAATTGTTAAAATTTTAATGATCATTTTGAAATTAATTTAACCTTCCTTGTTTCTTCATTAAATGTCTTCTTTCGCTAAAATATTTCATTTTCTCGTCGTCGTGGTATAAAGAATAAAACAACTCTTGCAAGTGAAGAAGATAAGATAAGAATATTCTTTATTGTACACCAGAGCACATATTATACAACATGTAATGATACAAAGTACAATTGGCGGCCTTATGCTAACAGCACGGATGCTAAGAAACTGTTTATTTTCCAAAAAAAATTTATTCGAATACTCGCGAATATCGATGCAATGACAAGTTGTAGAAGCTATTTTATTAAATTTGAAATTCTTACACTGACCTCATTATATGTTTCTGAAATGTGTACTTTTGTAAAAAACAATATTGACCTTTTCCCACAATATACACGCCCTAAAAACTTAAGACCGCATAAGAGATTAGAAACGCCAACATCAAAATTACAATTAGTAAATTCTGGCCCCCATTCAATGGCTGCAAAAATATATAACCACATACCTGAATCAATCAAATCAAACGCAAGAACAAACGTTTTTAAGAACGCACTAAACAAATACTTACTGCAAAAGAGCTACTACTCGCTGAAGGAATTTTTCGATGACGATACCACCTAAAGTTGTTACTAAAAGATTTATAAATTATTATGTTTTTATATTGAATGGAATAAAATAATAGCTGTACAAACTTACTTAATATTATAACGATTATTGTGTTTAGTAAGAGTCTATAAAAGAAAAGTTGTAATTATATAAGTACTATGAACTAGTTTTAAGTTACATAATGTTTCATTAACAAATTTATATTGGCAGCGCCCTAGCAGGGTTCTTGTTTGATACTTTTACTATATAAGACATCTAATGTACAACAAGAAAGCTCAATAAATATCTTATCTTATCTTATTGCTAAAAGCAATTTCTTCCAGACAACCTTATGAAGGAAGGTAAAAATTAAGAATTGTATTCCAAATAGTTTTCTACTCCTTTTTGTCGTGGGATCCTTTGCCATCCGGGCGAAAAGGTTAACAGATCGTCTCGTCATTTCTATGTTGTTCGGCGATGTCTCCGCCGTAGCCGAAGTCGTGTGGAACCCATTCAAAATAACCATGGAGAAATTTTCTGGACTTGCAAAAGATTCTTGGATAATTTCAAGTAATATGACAGGAGTATAATCGATTTTGTCTCCTATCAACGGCGCCAAATATAATCCCCGCATCTGATGGACTGGCTGAAGTGTTCAGAATAATTTAGCTACAATTATTTTTCAGGCTCCAAACCCTTTGGACTTCGACGGTTTTGTCAACCTTCTGGGGTACAAAACGTTGGAACTGGATTCTGAAGAGACCTTGGTTGCGGCACTGTCTCGGTGGGACAAAAACAACTCCGGCTACATTTCTGAGGAGAGGTAAAATTTACGAAACATTTTAGAATACCCACTGATCCTAATACTCTTTCTCTCTTACACACACACACATACATACACACACACAAACACATACACTTTCCCACGTTGATACTAAAAATCGTTAGGTTACTTGAAAACTTGCCTTAGAGAAAATTTTATTTTTTTTAAAAGGTATTCCAGTTTTCCATTATTTCAATAATACTGTGATTGTGACAATCATAATCGCACCTTACTCCTAAGATATATGTTATCCTGACAGTAACGTACATCTTAGGTAAGGGTAGGTACATATCAAATCAATGAAGGTATTTCTTTTTAGGATTTCAAAAGTACTCGTATTATAATTTTTTTGTGGAAATGCATCAACCGAAAAGAGCACGTTTTGTATTGCCGATGTATTAGCAAAGTACATAAAATTGGCATACAAAAGAGGCTTACCAAGGTTGTGATAAGTGGGAAATACTGGACTGGGCCAAGCTCTCTTAGAAATACACGTCAGTTTATGTCTGAACATGTATACGCCAAAGCATAGTTCACAATAAGACCTCTAACCACTACATAAGATAATATTTTCCCAAGTACCCGCAGTAAATAAAAAAACAACCATTTTTTCCCACCGACTTCTTGACATGGGTGTAGAAGCACAAACATATTTAATTACAGAAGTCCTACACTCTAATAAGCGTATTTACTGTAATAAGCGGGCCTTTATGAAACTTAAGTTAATTTATTTGTTTACCAAAAACGCCTAGAGCTACTGATATAAAAGAGTTTAAATAGTATTAACCAATTCATAAATATTATTCCATTAACATTAACACAATACATACTCGTGTGTGATATCTTATGGGTCTAGTGTAAGTATATAATTGTAACCAATATAATATTATTATATTTATGATGCATTAAATTGGTCTACACCTTAATACACTTATGTATAGTAGAGAGACTTGGATGAATATTGCGTTGGTTTGGACATGTGGAGAGGATGAAAGAAGAAAGATTGACTAAACAAATGTATACTGCGAATGAGAGTGGAAGCCTCGGTAAGAGACGTCCCAGGCTGACATACGTCGTACAAATAGGAGTGAAATTATTATATTCAATTCAATTTACATTCATATCACATTACACTTCACACTAATATTATGCAGGCATGTCAAAATAAACTTAGCACAAATTATTCTAAGAATTCATCCACTGATTTCGTCAAAGTCCAATTAATTGCATTAAATAAAAATAAAATATGTTAATATAATGTCAACAAAAATAAATTAAAATTACAATAATAATTTAAAAATAATAATAATTAAGGCTAACCAAACAAATCACTCCGGGCCACATCGGACCCAAAGGTTCCCATAATACTAGCCGCGTTACCGCGCTGAACAGCAAGGGATATCCTTTGTCTCAGAAAAGCCCCGGAACGAAAGTCCAAGCCACGGTTCCTCAATCGGCGGCCCAGCTCTCGAATAAAAGCCAAGGCCTGCGTCCCCCATACACCAGTGGTTTCAATTGCTAACGGTACAAAAATGTAATTTCTTATGAGCTGGCTATACTTTAGGGTTTTTTGTCTCGCAGCTAGTTCAGCTGCAGCACCAGCAGCAGCAGCAGTGGAAACAACATGCGAGGGCGCAAAGGTGCATACACGTTGCATCCCACACCAGACTACGACCTTTCTCCCATGGAACCAAAGTGAGGCCGTCAGGACGCTTCCCGTCATCCCGGTTTAAGCCCGGAGGCTCAAGAATAGAGGGAATGTTTGCCGTGACCAGAGCCCGTCGAACAATATCGTTAATGCAATGGTGCCGTGAGATTCTACCTGCACTACGGACACAATGCAAACCGTGCCGACCCTGTGCGTTCAATAGGAGTTGTTTTAGCAAAGAGGAAGATAAAAAGTACCCGGAACCGGCGTGCGTGCGTGCAACAAGTTATGAACGTTGATGAAGCGAAGGTGATCTGTCAGGATCGTGGCAGTCTCTGGTCTCTGCTCACCACTCTAGGATACAGGTGTGAGGTTATGTTATGTAAATTGGTGTAAAACTAAACAGCTAAAATGGAGATGGGCGAGGCAAGTGCCCTAATCCTTATCAATTGATTACAAAGATGGCTGTTAGAATAAACTAGCCACTGAATCGTGACCAAGAAAAGATTGACGGTTTGTGGACTATCGATAAAGTGGACGATTGACTAACTGCACTAGTGGTCACTACCGCGGTTAGCTGATACTATAAAAACCATGGGAAACATTAGACGATACTGGCCATGGACCGGATAAGTTGGCGAAAAAGAGAAACCTGAACGGCCCAGCAGTGGGTTTTGTTTATGGGCTGATAAGATAGATAGATATAACTTGATGCTACCACTCACGGTTGAGGAGAACTTGTCCACGGGAGACAAACTAAGGTACTGATTCAACATTCTGTTATTGAACAGCCAGTGGTAGAAGCAAGCAAGGAGTTATGTAAGGAACACTCTGTAAGCAATAACCGCGGTCGCGCTCCCGGAGGCACGATAAACAACGAGCCACCGGATTAAATTGCACATCCTTGACATTCCACATTTGGATGATGTATTTATAGAGGAAAATAAAGTGGTTGGAGACGTAGTTACAAATTGTATTTGGAGTCAGGATGATTTTGTTGAGCCCAATTGTACGACGTTAAGCTATGGTGACGGAACACCGTTTGTTATCTGAAATAACCAGCAGTGAAAATTATGATGGCTTATTTTTTAATACTTGTAAATGATTTAGGTTAACTTAAGAAAAAAGGTGGCTTTAACCTGAAAACGCGCAATACCTAAGCCACTTTATTATACTCGTAGTTTGCCATTTACAGTAACATTCTATTTGGTTTTAGATTAATATTCTTTAATGCACGCTATCATAATAAGTTCAAGAAAAAGCAAATTAAGACTTTATAAAATCATAAATGTCAAAATCCATTTCTTAACTATTTTTTTTAATACAAAAATCATCATCGTGCAAACTTTTACAAGTAATGTAAGATAATGACTACTAGAGACTACATTTGGAATTATAAAATGTGAAAAAACAGACCAAAACTTGTTGTACAATACCAACCCTAATTGGGGTGTTTTAGGAATTGTTAATTTCGAAAGTAAAATAATATAATAATAACGACCAAAAAAAATTTATTACGATTAATGTAATAACAATACGGATTTAAAGCAAGGGACATAAATGAATTACGAGCAAGTGAAGACTTATAGAAGACTTATGTGAAGCGCCCGTGGCCTAGGCGAACCGAGTGATTGGAATCAATCACTTGGTTAAGCAACAACAGGCGCGGTCAGGTACGGGATGGGTGAGCGTCCCGTGACTACCGCTAGTGGCATTTTTCCAAGCGCTTTCGTGCTTCGCAAGGCACGTTAAGCCGTTGGTACCGGCTGTCAGATAATGGCAGTCGTTAAGCCATATCAGAGGCCTTATGGGCGGCTTGATAACTTCTGACAGAGAGGCCCGCCACTGTCTTACAATCCTCCACCAACTCGGACTTGGCCCCCGTGGTGGAGTATGGCCTAACCTTCCTGCGATGCACGAAGAGACCCGTGCCCCGGCAGTGGGGACATACAAGGGTTGATAACGATAACGAAGACTTATAACGACTCAATCAAGACCGTAAGTTCACGATGAGTGATTCAAATGTTAGAATCCTTCAATTGCGAGTGCTTCATGGCGCTCGCTATAAATTAATTGTATTCAAGAATTATAACTCTTTCTTCTTTGCTTCTCAACTTTATACCACGACGACGAGGAAAAGAATATTTCAGCGAAAGAAGGTATTTAATTAAGAAACAAGGAAGGTTGCAGTATTAAAATGCTCATTAAAATTTAAACAATTACTGAACTTAATAGTAATTTATGGTTTGGCAAAAAAGTCTAGAAATTTAAAAACAAAACTTTGTATGGAGAAAAGTCACTTTTTGGGTCTTTAGTATGCATATTGTTGCCATAATTAATATTAAAAAATTTTTGCCAAGCTGTAATTATTATTTTTATTAGGATGGGAAACACAAAAAGGTTTTTAATTTAATGCTAAACTCCTTCTCGAAAATGTCGATCAATCAAATGTCGAGGATTTATTTGAAGGAGTTTGTATGTCGAGTATTCATCGCACAAGGTGTTTGCGTAATTTTTGCGCAAGGAGTTTGCATAGCATTGAGATGGAGGTCGAAATATAGTGTTGTGTTCCAAACTCAAACACCAAAATTGTGATTAAAGGAGGCTTACAAAAGTTCTTAAAAGTATTCAGTGCTTTCAGTAAGTAAAATAAGCTTTTTAGACAGCTGATGCCGGTGAGTCGCCCATCAGCTTAGTTGGAAGAGCGCTGGCACGGATAGCCAGAGGTCGCGGCTTCGAATCCCGGCATGTGTGGATATTTTAGCCTCTAAATAGGTTTTTTAAAATTGTCCTTAGCACGGGTTAGTGCATTGAAAATAATATAAATATTATGGTGCTACTACAAGACTCAGAGACAAGAATACAAACCCTAACATCTGAAAGTCAGTAGAACCGTTAATAATTGTAGCATAAGGTTTCCATTTGCGATATATGTGCAGCGTCACGCCTTCAGCGTTTAACTGAACTTCGTCTTGGCTTCGTCCCAAAATACCCGACGAAGTGGCCCCAGTTAATTAATTTGCTTCATGCTTCAATGAACTTTGGTTAAAGCAAACTTTTTTTTTTTATGTTAAGGTTAGCTTTTACCGATAATCTTTAATTTAATTATACTATATTGCATACGAAAAACACAAAAAAGAAATACAATTTAAGAAAATACATGTACAAAGGCGAGCCTATCTCTGAGAGAGATTTCTAGGAAAAGGAGATATTAGATAGATAGATAGATAGATAGATAGATAGATAGATAGATAGATAGATAGATAGATAGATAGATAGATAGATAGATAGATAGATAGATAGATAGATAGATAGATAGATAGATAGATAGATAGATAGATAGATAGATAGATAGATAGATAGATAGATAGATAGATAGATAGATAGATAGATAGATAGATAGATAGATAGATAGATAGATAGATAGATAGATAGATAGATAGATAGATAGATAGATAGATAGATAGATAGATAGATAGATAGATAGATAGATAGATAGATAGATAGATAGATAGATAGATAGATAGATAGATAGATAGATAGATAGATAGATAGATAGATAGATAGATAGATAGATAGATAGATAGATAGATAGATAGATAGATAGATAGATAGATAGATAGATAGATAGATAGATAGATAGATAGATAGATAGATAGATAGATAGATAGATAGATAGATAGATAGATAGATAGATAGATAGATAGATAGATAGATAGATAGATAGATAGATAGATAGATAGATAGATAGATAGATAGATAGATAGATAGATAGATAGATAGATAGATAGATAGATAGATAGATAGATAGATAGATAGATAGATAGATAGATAGATAGATAGATAGATAGATAGATAGATAGATAGATAGATAGATAGATAGATAGATAGATAGATAGATAGATAGATAGATAGATAGATAGATAGATAGATAGATAGATAGATAGATAGATAGATAGATAGATAGATAGATAGATAGATAGATAGATAGATAGATAGATAGATAGATAGATAGATAGATAGATAGATAGATAGATAGATAGATAGATAGATAGATAGATAGATAGATAGATAGATAGATAGATAGATAGATAGATAGATAGATAGATAGATAGATAGATAGATAGATAGATAGATAGATAGATAGATAGATAGATAGATAGATAGATAGATAGATAGATAGATAGATAGATAGATAGATAGATAGATAGATAGATAGATAGATAGATAGATAGATAGATAGATAGATAGATAGATAGATAGATAGATAGATAGATAGATAGATAGATAGATAGATAGATAGATAGATAGATAGATAGATAGATAGATAGATAGATAGATAGATAGATAGATAGATAGATAGATAGATAGATAGATAGATAGATAGATAGATAGATAGATAGATAGATAGATAGATAGATAGATAGATAGATAGATAGATAGATAGATAGATAGATAGATAGATAGATAGATAGATAGATAGATAGATAGATAGATAGATAGATAGATAGATAGATAGATAGATAGATAGATAGATAGATAGATAGATAGATAGATAGATAGATAGATAGATAGATAGATAGATAGATAGATAGATAGATAGATAGATAGATAGATAGATAGATAGATAGATAGATAGATAGATAGATAGATAGATAGATAGATAGATAGATAGATAGATAGATAGATAGATAGATAGATAGATAGATAGATAGATAGATAGATAGATAGATAGATAGATAGATAGATAGATAGATAGATAGATAGATAGATAGATAGAGAACACTTTATTGTACATAAAAATGGAAATTACACAGATATTTCTTAACATAAGAGTACAAACGGCGGCCTTATCACTAAAAGTGATCTCTTCCAGACAACCTTTATAAACGATATTATGTGTTATGTCTATTTACGTATGTGTTTTATGTAGACCATGTCAAAATCGCAAAAACGTATATACTTATTGCTATAATACATCTCAAATTACTCTAGTGAACTTTTTTCTTCGTGATTGAAAATATCGTGTGAAAACCTTAGTGTCTGTGATGTTAACATACATCAGCGCTTGAAATCGCCAATCCGTGGAGGGCACGCGTGGCACGCCCATATTCTCTCTCACTCTCTAAGAGAAGGCCTACAAATGTTTTTGTTTGTTTATTCATATTACTTTTTTTTTAATATCAGCTTTTACATTATTATAATGCAGCTTAAATACGTCTCGCTGTAGGGCAATACTGTAAGCGAAAGAGATAATGAATTTAGTCACTATCAGGGCTTACATCATTTCATTCAATTACCGTTTTACACGTTCTAATGTCGCCTTACGTAAACCAATGCCAGAAATTTTTAGTTACAATTAAGGTCTTTCGACATTAACAAACCTTAGACACTTATAAGCTTAGAGTCAATATTTGTGCTAAGACTTCCTGTGGCTGACGGACCGGCACAGTAGAGATAGGATTTCTCGCACTTGTATTAAAGTCTCTAACGTCGTATGTATTTAAAGTATTATTTTATCTCCGGCTAGTTGTAACGTGAATATGCTTTATTTTTGAATAGCCCTACTATTATTGGTAGTGATTTTCTGCTTTGGCAGAAAAACAGGAATTTTTAAACAAATAAAAAAAAACTACTTCTAGAACTTTCTAAACATGTTAGAAAGTTCTAGAAATTGTTATAAATGAAAATCTTTAATTAACGTCTTTCAAGAATCTCAAAGAGCTCCATTCTATATTTATGTTTATTCTTTACGTCACCAAACGGTAAAAAGTAGGGTGTGAGTGATTCTTTTCTGTCCCCAAAATACAAAGCATACACAAACAAATTCATATTTAAATGTGTATGTTTTGTAGGTCTGAGAATAGGTCGTAGGCTAATTAATAATATGGGAAAAATTTGCGGGGTAGTATTGTAGTACTAGGGTAGTACTACGACAGGTAGTATTTTAATAACAGTATTTTTTTGTAATGAAGACTTGTTTTTCAAGAAAGTTATATTAGAGGCACAATGGCAGAAGTATTTCAAGAACAGACCAGTCCCGCCTTCAGTGTTCGCGGCAAGCGGCTTATTAAAATTCCCAGTGTAATCTCTATTTTACGACGCCCCGGATAGGCTTTCATAATATTTCTCCGAGCAAATTTCACACAAGGAACACGAATATGAAAACATTTGTAGCTCGTATAAGTGAACGTAAAATGAAATCGGAAATTTCCACAGGAATGTCGAGTTTGAGGTTAACCGGGTGTGCGTCAAGCTGGCGACAATTACAAATGATTTTTAAGAATATGAGAAAATAAAAATGAAAAATACAGTGCACTTTTTATTTTAACAAGTAAAAATAAAATAAAAAATATAGCATATCCTAAATATTCCTTTTCTTTTTTCATTGAAAATGCAATGGAAATACGATAAATATTTTTTATAAGACGAGAAAGCGAAGGAAATAAAAAGAGACCAGTGATTTTCTGATTTTGAGAACTACAATGGTTTTATATTTTTAATGCACTAATCCGTGCTAAGGACAATTTTAAAAACCTATTTAGAGGCTAAAAATTCCACCCATGCCGGGATTCGAACCCGCGACCTCTGGCTATCCGTAACAGCGCTCTTTCCAACTGAGCTAATGATATCGCTGTACCCACATGACATGTGGGTACAGCGATATCATTCCGATGCAGAACCTAACTGCAAAGTAGGTACTCGGGGCTGCAAATGATGCAAATTACTTCAGTCAGATGTCGCTGCCTGTACGTAATACAGAGAATATTGTAAAGAGGTTCGAAATTTCACTGATGCCGGTGAGTCGCCCATTAGATGAGTTGGAAAGAGCGTTGGCACGGATAGCCGGAGGTCGCGGGTTCGAACCCCGGCATGGGTGGAATTTTCCTCTAAACAGCCTCTAAATAGGTTTTTAAAACAATGGTTTTGTATTGTTATTTTAAGAGGAGATTAAGTAGAAATTTACATTTTATTGGATTTATCATATGAATCACGCAAAGCCTTGAAATAGTTCATAATAACTACTATACCTACATCATGATAACTACTATACCTACAAAATATACTGCTCAAAACAAAAAAGTGAAACTTTTGAAACATGTGAAACATTAGGTTTTAATTATTGCTGGCCACTTAATATTAAAGTTGCATCTTTGGCCTTCCAAGTTTTTGTAGTGTTGTTATTGATTGAGTCGGTATTTACTCTCAGAGTAAAAAGTACGGAAGTTTAGAAATCCCATCTAGTTCCTACATACTCGTACTTATGCCATAATCAACCCTCTTGAAACAGAGCGATAGCTCGGAATACTTGGAAGTCTGTCAGATGTGGCATAATGACCTTGTGAACAAAATTGATACTCACTTCAATCAAAAACAACACGTAGAAGACTTTAAAAGCCACATAAAATGATAGAACTTTTCCGTAGGTGCTTTATTTAAGTTAATAATATTTAATGACGTCATTTTGATATTGTACATAGACTCTTGGCAACCAAACTAAAACTGCTGACAAAAACACTGATTACACTATTTTTATTTTTAATGCACTAACCCGTGCTAAGGAACAAATTTAAAAACCTATTTAGAGGCTAAAAATTTCACCCATGCCGGGATTCGAACCCGCAACCTCTGGCTATCCGTACCAGCGCTCTACCAATTGAGCCAATGGGCGACTCACGACATCAGTGAAATTTCGAACCTCTTTACAATATTCTCTGTATTACGTACAGGCAGCGACATCTGACTTAAGCAAATTGCATTACTTACAGCCCCGACTACCTACTTTGCAGTTAGGTTTTAACATCGGAACGATATTACTGTACCCACATGATTACACTATTTTTATTTTTAATGCAGTAACCCGTGCTAAGGAACAAATTTAAAAACCTATTTAGAGTTCGAATCCCGGCATGGGTGAATTTTTTAGCCTCTAAATAGGTTTTTAAAAACACTGATGTTCCTGCGTATTTTAAACGACTTCAAAAAAAGGAGGAGGTTATCAATTCGACGCGTATGTTACTAATATTTTCTTCTGATATTCTTGTGTTTTTTGCAACCAGTCGGTGTTATCAGTTTGATCAAAGTGTTATGGATTCCAAGTTTAGGCCCGTTATCTTGAGGCACACATGACAAATTATGTGCTATCGCAAGCTTAAGTGTCAAACGTTTCTGCGTTAACCTCATCGCGTGAAAATTGAATTGACAAGGCCATAGATGTGCTTGTGATTTCAATTACCTATATAAGTAGCTTTCAGGCAGATAAAAATAAGAGATTTAATGAATATCAAGCGGGAGAGACATAGCGTGGGCAAAAGATAGAAAAGATAGAGTTATTTTCTCAAGTTTGCCTTGAGTTTATTTCACTTGTTTGTAAACTTTTAAGAGGTAATAAGAGGTCGCGGGTTCGAGTCCTGGCATAGAATTTTTTAACTTCTAAATAGAGTTTTTAAATATCTCGCTAGTGTTATGTAAAACTTTTGCCGGGGAAAGACCGCTGGCACGGATAGCAAGAGGTCGCGCGTTAGAATCCCGGCATTTTTAGCCTCTAAATAGGTTTTTTAAATTTGTCCTTAGCACGGTTTAGTGCATTAAAAATAATAATATAACTAGCGAGATAGTATTCCTTTACCCTAGTTTTAAAAATGGGTAGGGACTTGGCTCTCCGTACTTCTACCGGCAGACTAATCCAGAGACGGACTGCTTGCACGGTGAAAGAGCAGCTGTAGAAGGTGGTGTGATGGGATTTTTAGGAGAAGGTTTTGGGAGGAGCGAAGAGTAAGGATATGAGAAGAGTGAAGGAACTCAAAGCGCTCTTTGAGGTAGGAAGGAGTTGCTGGATTAAACAGTATGCAGTAGAAATAATTAAATAGTGGCATTTTTCCGAGCGCTTTCGTTTTTCGCAAGGCTAAGTTTGGCCGTTGGTGCCGGCTTTAATGTTATGGCAGTCGTTAAGCCATCTCAAATGCCTTATGGGCGGCTTAATAACTTCTGGACAGTAAGGCTCGCCACTGTCTTGCAACCCTCCACCAACCTGGACTTTGCCGCCGTGATGGAGTATGGCCTAACCTTCCTGCGATGCAGGAAGATGCCCCTGCTCCGGCAGTGGGGACGTACAAGGATTGATATCGACCATCAACTAGTCGTAAAATTATGCGTGTTTTATTTTTAGGTAGATCAAATAATTCTTTCTTTATTTACATTTAGGCACCGCGTATTACCAACAAACCAACTGGCCGTGACAAGACAGAAATTTCGTAAAATGGTCCCACAAGATTAAAAGGTTTGGAACCACTGCGCTAGAGAAAACTACTGCATTTATGTTTTGTGAAGGTAGCAATTTCTTGTTTGCTTTACAGAGCTCTAGGTAGCAATTAGGTAGCTGAACTTTAGGGGATTATTGCTTGGACTGTGCATTCAAAATGTAAATTTGAAAATTACACAACGCTTAGGTAATTTGTTTTATATTGCGAGTTATTTGAAGACCGCAAAACACGGGTGTATCCCACTATTTCTGTTGGGTATTTCTATTCAGAGAAATACTAAGACGGATTCTCCCACTATTGCCATTTCTATTTAGAGCTAAGCAGATTCATAAATAAAACAATTGCGTTTTTTGTGGCAATAGAAATAATGAGTTGTCATTTGGAAAAAAAGGCGAGTTCCACTTTTATTTCCATGTCTAGTTTGTATTTCCATGAAAAAAGTGGGATACACCCCAAGACACGAATACAAAAATCTCACTTTGCCATCTCCACTTGACTGATATCCTGAAAAACTATAACACAGCTTAAATTTGTAATTTAAAAATTAAATCACTTCCACACGACATAATATCTTATCCTGGTCCCGAAATATATCGTGTGCTTTGCTAACCAGGCAAGAAAATCATAAAAATAGTAATAAACCCAGTCTTAATTCTAAAAAAAATACAGGGGAAAAGTGGATGTAAAACACAGACATTGATGATGTATTTCAGAAATTGTACATACCTATTATAGCTGACTCTGATAGTTGTAATACCACTCGCTAACAGTGAAGGAAAACATCGTAAGGAAACGGGAGTGTCTGAATTTTTTACATAAATCAGCGCTTAAAACATCTAATTCACGGTGGATGATTTAAAGGAGGTTGATTTAAAATCTTAACTTGGTGAACTTGGTTAGAATTTTCAATTTACTTTTAAAACACAATAAAAAAATCATTACACAAAACTTCGAGGAAACTTCTCGGTTTCTTTATTTTTCATTTGTCCCCGTATTATTCTTACATTTCCAACAGGAAAACGAAACTTAATATTTCATTTAAGTCATTCTCTACATTAACGACATGAAAATTTTTATTCTATTTCTATAAATTTGTACAATTCTATCATTGGTGGGCACGCGTGCTAATTAAGCCCATACTATCTATCTGAAAAACGGCCTGTGTCCTGCAGTCGGACTTTTCTAGGCATAAACAAATATAATTACGAAATTAGAACATTAAAATACGGACTAAAATCGAAATTATAATGTTGGATCCCTCAGAAAGTACAAACATCCCAATTTTTTTCTGAAATCTGAATTTCGAACTCTTCATTGCAGGATTCGCCACGACTTGATGACCTGGGGTGACCGATTCACAGAGAAGGAGGCAGATTATGCGCTGGATGAAGCGCCAACTGTGGTGAAGGGTGGGCGCGCTATGATTGACTACCGTCGGTTCTGCAACGTACTCAGCGGTCTGCGCAAGGCTAAAAAAGGAGTATAGAGTCTTCAATATTCATAATAAATTTGTGTTATAAACTTTTCTTGTAGCTTGATTCGGTCTCTACCCCGTTTATACAATAGTTTGCTCCGATAAAGGCTAATATAATGTCATATCTTCTTGTAAATAATGCACCTGGCGACCAAGGGCTGGACGACGCAGTGTGGCAGCCCCTCCACCAAATGATCTGACGACTAGTCCTTCTCGATCAACCGTTGTATGTTCTCATTGCTGAGTCACGGATCTCTTCCTACATCGCAGGAAGGTTCTATAACAACCAGTCCTTCTAATACGTTACATTCCGCTCTTTCCAGTTAAGCATTTAGACGACTACAAAGAGTAAAAATATGTATGCATTTGACAGTTGGAGTAGCTTAACACAAATAAAAACGACGATGACGTTACGATGACGGCGGGAAGTCGCTGGATGCGGTCGGCACATGACCGTGAAGCTTGGAAAATCATGAGAGAGACCTGTGTTCTGCAGTGCGCGTCAAATCACTGAATATGATCATAAACTTATGTAACGGTGCAGACCTCTTTACACCATTTTTTACATTTCTTTTTCTATCTATCACTTTCAAATAGGTACTTAAAATTACGTCACACATTTATCGATTTCCTTAATTTTTCATGATTACTACTTTACAACTCGACTTGATCTGACTATTTTTACCTGCTTATCCGTTTTTATCTACTTTTCTATTTTCATTACAAAATATAATCTAAATAAGATAGTATAATAAAGCACAAAGTTAGAGTCGTTCCAGTTTTACTAGGTTCTGGGCTATTGGTTCTAAAACGAGTTGTTGACATTATTGAGATTTGTGATATTTACTCTATGCAAAAAGACGATATTTCTGCATTTCTGGTTATTTCTGCAACAGCCTATACACGTTGAAACCTGGGTGGTTTGAAAGCCACTATTATGTGACAAGTAATTGAAAATGCCACTTAAGAGTATTAATTTTAAGTATACAAAATAGATTATTTAAAATATTACACCCTCTCCGTCTATCTGGATAATCCTAGGGATCGCGATAACTGGCAACTTATGATCCTCATGGAAGTTTGTGTCGAAATATTTTTGGGAAGTACCATTTTTAAAAAACAAACTTGCGTATTCCATAGCTGTTGTGCAGACTTCTTAATTTTTTCTTGGCTTTCAAACCACCTAAAAGTCATGGTGTACATACCATTAAGTTTAGTGGATAAAAACATATTTTAAACTAATGGCAGTAATTACAATAAATACTAATAACTAATAAGAATCGCTCGTAGTTCCGGCGTGACGTTGTCGTGAGTGACCTTAAACGGTCACGAAGGTTCAGCAACACAGGGCTCTCATGGATGGGTAAACGGTCATTTTTCCGAGCGATTCCGTGCTTTGTAAGGCACGTTAAGCAGTTGGTGCCGGCTGCCATCGATAGATGGTAGTCGTTAAGCCAAGTCAGACGCCTTAAGGCGGCTTGAAAACTTACAGTAAGACCAGCCACTAGTCTTGCAAGCCTCCACCAAACCGGACTTGGTCCCCGTGGTGGAGTACGGTCTATAGCTTCCTCAGGGAAGAGATCCGTGCCCCTCGGTGGGGACATAATGGGTTGATGATGATGATGATTAATAACTTCCACACAACACAATTACTGGTGTACCCTGACTAGTGTACCCTGTGTTATGGTAACCAGGCAAGGACGTAACAAACAGTAGTACGATGAAAAAGTTGTACGCTTAATTTTCATTTTAGGAAAGTGGCAATACTGACACATACAATTAAATCCCGATATTTAATCTCACCCAGGCAATTTGGTAAATAAATATTGTTGTAGCGTAGTTATGTAACGCTTTTAAGCCCTAATTAATATCAAACAGTAGATATTAAAATTTTGAGGTTTCATCCGACGAATAATAGTAATTAAAAGCTTAAAATGCAGGTTTAAATTACGCAACATCGACGGTTCTATTAAGTTTGTGCAGAACGTCGAGTGGGATTTAAAAAAATGTTAACTAACTGTGAAGGAAAACATCGTGAGGAATTCTAAGTCTCTGAAGTACCTTAGTGCATTATACTCTTTTTTTTAATGCACTAACCCGTGCTACGGACAGTTTTAAAAACCTATTTAGAGGCTAAAAATTCTACCCATGCCGGGATTCGAACCCGCGACCTCTGGCTTTCCTTGCCAGAAAACGTGCCTTACCTTAGTGCATGAAATTGCCGCTAGACAATTGAGCCCTTACTCACTCTCTCTCTGAGAGAAGGCTTGTGCCCTGCAGTGGGACGTAAAGCTACAAAAAGTGATCAGACTCTTTGCTGAAGAGTAAAATTACGGAAATTTTATACGTACCTACTTTTGTTAGTCTATGCTACTATGGTTGTAAGATTTTGGTATTCTATGCGTCGTTTTGAATCAAAAAAATTTTACTTTAGGATTAATCAATTTCAAAGCAGGTTTTCTCTATATGAAAAAAACTTACCTACTTCTTATAACCTTTTATCACTGATCAGGGACATTGGGCCTTTATAAAACATCTCCACATGGTGCGGTTTTAAGCGGCGATTTAGAAGTCTTTTTTTTCCTCGACCCAACAGTTTTTGCCTTTGTAGTGTGAAGAAGAAGAAAAACTTAATATAGAACAAAAGTTTACCTTAATATAAACACAAAAGATGTTTCCGTAATTTTTTACATAGCCTTGCCTCAGGCCACATTATTTTATCAAAACTGTACTATTTTTTACAATCGTAAAAAATATTAGAATGTTCAATACCCCTACTGAACACCAACATGACATGTTATTCCTGACATTATGTTTCCCCAACCTACCTCCAATTTAAGAAGTTTGCAATAAGACTCGCTTAATATACGATTTTTTCTTAAAAATTCTCCACCACAGATAATATTAATCTGCATTTTGGCTTGATTTAATCTTTTATACTCACATAAAACCGTAACAGTCTTGTTTATCAAAACACGATTACTTAAAACTCTCCTCAAAGTCAGGTTATATAGTATGAGGCAAAGGGAAAGCCCGTAACCACAGATTATAAACTGCATCTCAGAAATATTTTTAAATGGCTCGTTGTTAAACACTAACAAAAATAACCGTCATTTCGTTGTAACGAACTTGTAAATGAGTATCAAATTCCATTTAAAACTTTATTGCTTTGTGCCTAAGAACTCATCAAGTATTAAATCAATAACCCGCTACTAAAATAGTTTTGCTCATTAAAGTTCGTGGCTTGACTTTCAGACTGAAGCAATCCACAAGTTTCACAATTGAAAACTTTCTACAGGAAAACCGGATCGTGGGCAAATTAATAAAAGTTTACACAATTCTTCGTTACACTCCAGAAAAAAAATTGCAGCTCGAGAATATTAAATTTCACTAGTCGGCGGAAGTCTTACATATTAATTACAATTTATTCACAATTTCAACTCCCATGACTCTGTTTTCTAAGTTATGTACATTTGTGAAGTTACAGTAGCAATACCACTCGCTAAGTGTGAAGGAAAACATCGTGAGGAAACCTGAGAGTCTGGGGTGTTTAAATACCTCAGCGCTTGAAATTGCCAATCCGCGGTTGGCTCGTGTGGTAATTAATCCCATACCTCTCTAAAGACGTTTATAGGCTACAGAAAAAAACACAATCTAATTAGAATTAGTCACAATTTAATCATAAAGTTGGTTGCTTGGTTCTTAGGATAAAAGACAGCAGGCTTTTAATAAAGCTCACAATCTTACTTTCCAAGAAGGCCAGTCGTATCTTCAAGGACTCTCCAAAGGGTACTGAGGCTGACAACATTTTCAGTCGAAAATTGGTCAAGTGTCTACTTTCCTTACTTTTCTTGATCTTGTTTTTTAGGAAACCACGTACAAACACGGATGTAAGTGCTTACAAAGTTATTGATATACCGTGTGTTAATTTATTAATGGCATTTCAAAAACTTCATTATTCTGTGTTTACCTAGGAATCAACGACTTGATAGATTTTGAGGTTCAAAATCGCACTTAAGAAATGAAATTTACGTTTACGACACCACACTCTTAAGAAATTGTCAAGGTTTCCTTTTGTAAATTAATTAGTTGTGGCGCATTGAATTCAAAACTCTTGAATCTCTTTATAGCATTTACAGAAACAAAAATGTATTACAACTAGCTGACCCAGCGAACTTCGTACCGCCTGACAGTCGCTGCTTTAATTTTTTTTTTATTTTTCTCTCCGTAAGAACCATCCTCGTACTTCAAGGTATATCTTAAAAAATTAATTAGTGAAATCGGTTCAGCTACTCTCGAGAATTGCGCTTACCAACACATTCAGCGATTTATATTTATATTATAGATTGACGGCAAGAAAGAAAGGTACGTAGCGCTGGCTTGTACTTACGTATTATAAGAACGCACGACCAAAAAAAATATAATATCACCCTACGATTTCTTTTTTTTATATAACAGGTAAATTTGGAATGTTGTTTATCTTTTATAATAATAATAAACACTGGAACGACGTAAATTGTGGCATTATTTGTAGATTAATAGGTAGTATATTTTATAATAAAACAGAAAACTGGATAAAAACGGATAAGCAGGTAATATAGTCAGATTTGGTCGAAGGGTAAAGTTGTAATCAAAGAGTTAGTATATAACCACTAGTTGTAATTATGAAAAATGAGGGAAATCGAAAAATGTGTGACGTAATTTAAATATTTGAAAATTATAGATAGAAAAAGAAATAAAAATGGTGTATGGAGGTTTGCACCGTTACAAATTGTTTCAGTCCATAGTATGCGTGACGGGAATTACATTTTACACATTGTAGGTCTGTATTCAAGAGTACAAAAAAGAGACTAAATAATGAAGGAGTTTTATTCGAAAGAAAAATAATTCTCAATATAAAATGCAGAACAAAACTTATCAAAGGAAAGATTGTCTGCCTCTTGGCCGTTCACTTGGGAACTTCAGCCCTGGTCGCCATTTTGTATATCGAGTTGAACATCTCATTTTTAGGGTTTCGTAGACAAAAAGTAACCCTTATAGTTTCGCCAAATCTGGCAGTCCGTTTTTTAGGGACCTCCGTTACACCTACATTAGGATTAAGGATGCATTTTTTCTCGTCTACATTATAGTGTGAGGTATGGTTGGATTGGTCGTTAAATATTGTAAGTTTTCGCATAAATTTTTTTGTTTTAGGGATCCGTTGGTAAATTATTGAGCTTTAAAGCACTCATTTCTGTTTGAGTAGGGTGTCCCCCTCGGTCTCCCGGCTAATCGGTTGATTATAGGAACGTAAGAAATTCAGGACACACAGGGTAGCATATATAATGAACTTAAAAGGAACACTAACACGCCTGAGTATGCTTTACATGTTAATGAGTAATACCATTTATAAAAAGTGAAACTACGCGACCAAAATAAAAAGAAAATTTCATACGAATTCCATTGAAAATTAGTTCACAAAGTTGATAGTTCTAAAGAAGCAAGTAAGACCCCTTCTTCTACGGAACACTGCGTGTCGCCCGCCACGCACGTGGGCGTTTTAATTACCCTAAGCAACTTCGCTTGCGTGAAGATTGGAATAGCAACAACAATTGTGTATTGAAATTAATCTGTCCATTCGTATTTTGGTAGGGTGTCTAGCAACACATAGGTTTATGAGATATCTCACACGTTTGGTTTACTTTTTTTGTACCAATGTAGACTTTAACCATCACAAAACTCGGTTTCTTGCTTTACCTAGGAGCCTCGAGGAGTCATCAAGTGATTGTTCGCCATCATCTTATTGAAGACGGTGAATGAAAAAGAATAATGTATTTTCATTTTTCATTTACATTTTCGCACCTTGCTTCCGGCCCCACACTAGGATACCCTGTGTCGTGGGAACCAGAAACAGCGACATCACAAATATGCAGAAATCAGGGTGAGTAATGCAAAATTTACTAATAGTTTTAAGGTCTTCTTCTTCGTTGTTTCCTTAAGACTGAGGGACGTGACTATGGAACACCTTCCGCCACCAGCGCTCTCTATTCGCTCCAGATATTATTATGCGCCAGATATACGGCTGCTTGTTGAGTTCCCCCTGAAGCTTTTGTTATAATATCTGTCCAACGCATTGGTGCTCGTCATCTGCTTCGTTTCTAGATCGCGCGACCGAGTAATAACGTACAAAAAGCTTATACAAACTATTGGTTAACAAAACTGTCTAATTTCTAGTAAAATAAGCAGCTTTTTCTTGACGATATACGAGTCAACGATGCGATCGCTAAAATGCAAGCAGGGTGTCATAATTGCAATAGCCCCCGTCTTGGGCACCTGAAGCTAGACCGACCGATGTCGTTTGAAATAAATTACAGGATATTTCTTACTATATAGATCTTGCGCTTGCTCTATAGATAAATCCTCGACGGTTTTATTCGGGCAGCTTTGTGAACTGTCATGTGAAGGATCTTATAGAACATTCATAGAATGATGAATCAATGTTTTGATGAAAACAGTGATTCATTATTATACATTACCTCAACTATTTACTAATAAAATTAATCCTCGAATTGAAAACTAGGCCGCTACCGTTGGGGAGAGTGCCCAAAATACTGGAGGCATTGCGCCCTTCTATAAATTAAATAGTTATTCTGCAAGCTCATAACCAGTTAGTGTTTATTCAATCAATAGCTGAATATCAAAACCTTACGTGTAAGCTTTTCATCGCCCACTCTTTTAGGAATCACAAAGAATACTCACTCAGGCTGCGACCGGTGCACGTCGAAGTCTGTGAAGAGAAGCTCGACGATCTGGTGCGGCTGTGCGAGGAAGGTGTAGAGGAGGCAGTCGATGCGCGGCGGGTATGCGCGCGGGTAGTCGGGGCTGCTGAACGTGCCGCGCTCCTTGCCGTAGGTAGACGTGAAGCGGATGCACGTGCAGCCTGCGGAGAGGTGAGATCCTGAATCGCGCATACAAAGTGTTTCTGGTTTAGTATAAAAGGATGGCGTGACGTACGATCCCCTGATCTGCGAGGCAGCGGCTTACTCTCCACCCACGTCGAACCCACATTACCTGGTGCGCATGCCCAGGAACGTACTCGTCGACCCGCCCGATCAATTGTCATCTGATCTGGGCTACCTACTAGAGGCTCGGTCTCAGTCAGACGCAGCCCCCGCCAGTTTTCCCGCTAGTGGGGGCACTGCTCTATCCTAGCAGTTTGTAGCTACCTCTTCTAAGCGGACGCTCCTCTAGGGAGCTCCGCTGTGCGCCCTCCTTGGCCTCGAGGGGAGTCGTCGCTCCCTTTGTGGGTTTCGGGGTCCTTAGGACTAAAGCCAGCCCCAAGGTGGTATTTAGTGGGTAGGCGCACTTCTTGTGAGTCCCACATTGGCAGCACGGCCAAGTCCGTACTGTTATGCGTGAGCATTTACCACCTCCCTCCCCCGTGTCCTCCGGAGAGTGCTCTTGATAGGGAAAAAAAAACCACGATGTGAAATTCTGTGACATATACTCCGTGAATACTGCGTCGACAACTCTTAAATGTAATGATGATAAGAAATACATCTCAAAAATGCGGACTTATTAAGACACGTCAACGAGAGTTTGTGTTTTAACATATTTTAAACTTTCGCGACTTTAATTTATTTATTTTATTTATTTGGAAAAAAAAACAGGAAACAGGCTAGAGTTTATACAAAAAGTTACTTCAGGACAATACAGGACTTGTACACATAGTTAGAATATTTTCGGGGCTTAATCGCGTAGTAATTTATTGCTATTTTACCTCGACGTTTCAACGACGTTACAGTCATCGTGGTCACGAGAAGACTGATGGCTGGCACCCGTTCGCATCTTCGGCTGATGAGATTTCAGACTACCCTCAATCAGCTATCACAAAGCACTATTAGGGTTGCGACACACTACACTGACAATGTCGGACAATAAGCCATGTGACTTTTTTCCACTCGAGTGCATGGCTTATCGTCCGACATTGTCAGTGTAGTGTATCGCAACCCTATTTTGTTACAACCCTATGTTTTGCATCAATATTAAACTGTCACTTCATGTACCACATTTTGACTGATCAGCATGTCTCAAATCGCATTAGTTATATATTAAATAGGTCTAATCGCGATAATTTATTAGGTAAAACGTAATTACCTTATCAAAGCGAATTATAAAAAAAATATTTATTAAAAAAATTACTAATTATAGATATAATTATTAAATTTTATATTGTTTAATATTGCACAACCTGCTAATCTTGTCTCCAAAACTTAGGTTAGCTGGTAGATAATGCTAAGTAGCATTGAGCTCGCCTATGTGCAAAATTTTTATGCAATAAAGAATTTTTATAATAATAATAAAAGCGCATTTCAATAATATACATTTTCTAAAACAGAAAAAAAACATGTTAGATTAACGTTATAAGTTTCAAAGGGACTCGTTAGAAATGAACTAACAAAATCGATTTCAATCTTTGTGAAATATGTGAAGCATATGATAATATGCCTCACGTGTATGTACGCAAGAGTTATAACTAGACGTAGAATAAATCATCTAGCAATGATTAATATCAATGCTAGATGATTTGATTTCTATCTATCTATCTATCTATCTATCCAGCCCATGAATGAAGCCCACTGCTGGGTATAGGCCTCTTCCATTTCACGCCAACTCTCCCGGTCCCTAGCCAATCTGATTTGATTTCATTAATATCAATGCATTAGACTATTTTAAAACTTTCTTCATTCTATGGTCCGAGCCATTCGGTGTATTGTGATTTTCCGGAATGAGGTGGCCCAGCAATAATCACTGGCCCGTATAAACACTGTTAGGGATTGAGTGCACTGCATCCTTAGTAAAACGAAAAGGTTTTCCGAAGCAAGGTATATTAAGCTTGCCTGAAACGCGGTTCAGAAAATATGTTAAGTACATTTTGTGCCAAAAAGCCACTACTATGACATAAAGCATTATTTAGATGACATTAATGACGTCTAGAATTAAAGCCAGTACAATGATTGTATTCTATGTAATATAATAATTATGTAAACTCTGTTAATATAGAACTTTGAAAAGGCTAATTTTGGAGACAGCTAGTAAGTTTGGATTTTTGTCCACTTATTGCTCAAAAATTATCTAGATTTTGAAATGGACACCTAGTTTGACTTGTAACGTTCATTAAGCTGCAGTTTCTGCGCTACTTTGAATAAAACCTTTTCATTTCGTTTCATTACATTTCATTCCAATAATTTCTCTTTTTTGCAATACAATTTACAGTTTGCCTCATTGCTAGTTACGTTTTTTTAAGAAGATGGGAATACTCACCACCTTTTTTTGAAATTTTACAGATATTTTCAGAGTCTGAGTCAAATCGGACACAGGAAACTAAAACTAAGTGTACATTTATTATACATTTACCAACCCGAACTTGGCCCTCGTGGTGGAGTATGGCCTAACCTTCCTGCAATGCAGGAAGAGACCCGTGCCCCAGCAGTGGGGACATACAAGGGTTGCTATCTATCTATACATTTATTATGAAACTATTAAAAAATGAGCTGAAAAATATATCATATTATGAAAATTTTATTAAAGAGACATGAATTTAAAAGGAAACATTTATGTTTAAAACCACATGGTCTGTAAAAAACAATTCAAAAAACAATATCATTATTTAAAAACCTATTTAGAGGCTAAACAATATCATTATTAAAATTCTATTTTGCACAAAACAAAACACAAAAAATATTTGGTACAAAGGCGTACGCCAAATATTCTGTTTTCTTCGCGCAAAACATTTTCGGTGCTAGCATTATAGGAAGAAATTTAAAAAATATATAGATTGAAAAATAGCTGGTTGTGTAATATTTCACAAAAATCTCGAGCCGTTGACATGACTTTATACATTAGGGATACATTTGGTGGCGGCAAGCCTGAGGCCAGATCATTTCATAACTTTACTTTCCTAGAATTGTCAACTTAAAATAAACACATTAGAAGTGTATGAAGTAACTTTATATACTTATAACTATATTTATAAGTACAGTGGTACATTTATAACAAAATTCATCGCCATTGATTACATGACGGTAACAGTGTTAGCCAAGTCTTAGCTATTCCACTAGCTTGCAGGAAATTGGGTGCACGCCGGCCGCGTCCAACTTACCAGCTGACGACTAGATAAGTTCTGGCTATGCCCACAGCGGGAGAAATTCTCTAATTGAAAGATATTGGGTCACTTCGAACTATTACGTCAATTTGTAATAGTATATCCCACGAACTATTACGTCAATTTGTAATAGTATAATGAAGGGAAACGTATCCACTCAATTGACAATGTAATGACAATATACAAGCCTTTTTTTATTGTATTGTATTCTCTGGTCAGTATAATAAAGAATTCTAATCGAATCTAATCTAATCCGAGTATGTCTCGCGCCGTATAGTCCAGCCTGTAGGGGTTTCTTTCTTTGTTTTTCTTTGTGTTTGTTCGTACGTTACTTTGCTGTTGGAGTTTAATTCTTCTTCAAATCTAAGGAGATTTCAGATATGAGTATTTGATACTGATTTCAGTTCAGAGACAGACGGACAAAAATGATCATGTAAGGGTACCGCTTTTTTTCTATAAAGGTTTTTTTGAAACCCTTAACAGCGAACTCTTTTGCAAGCCTCGTGTCAAATTCGCACTTGTGTCCTATTCGTCTGGTGCGAGGACTTGCGACCTAAGAAATGGTTGCGGTGGTAAGTTAAGTACTCTGCGATAGAAAAAAAGTTTAGAATTAATTATGATGCAATGACTTGCGCTTTATTTACGTTGTCTCAAAAAGGGCCGCGAAGGCTGCGACTCAGAACAAAATGCGTTTTTTGTCATTAAAATAAAAAAAATAAACGAAAATCTGAAGTATCAGGGGATGTAGGTCAAGAGACTTCAGTCATCAGTTTTAGGTCAAGAGTTTCAGATATTTTCCTTTACTGACTATTGCCAAATTTTATAATCCTTCGACAGTGGAAAGGCTCCTGGAAAGGTGTTGTTTATAGGAATGCGTCATAAATTTTGATTGCGTTGATTACGCACATTGAATTCAAGATCACTATCTAAAGTTAACTTTAGTTTGATAAATTTATCAGTCCAGGAAAATGTAAACAGACCGACGAACAAAACTTACGGCTCCTGCTAGTTATTTCTACAATTACACGTAGGTTTCCTAAAAATCGTCAAGCTGTTATTTGTTGTTGTGGTGCGGCAAACCAGAGGTGGTCGGCCTAGGATTTGGATAGGAGATTAAGGAAAAAATCTTTGCCTAGCTAGGTATGCCCAACGCTGCTTTTTATAAAAGAAAACTGAAATGAAAAAAACAAATCAACAGTTTTGTATTAACAACTAATCAGGCGGAACAAACTTACGTAAATTGAGTCACTATACTGAATTTCGATCCCGGCTGTTTTGTGGGTTAATGCTCAACTTTTGTAACTTTTTGTTTCTTTTTTATTGTAAGGATTCATTTAAGCAATAGCAGAAGCGCCGTCTGTTCGATACTCGACAGGGTAGCAAGTTGAAACAGTAGCAAGAGTTTATGTTATGCGCCATCGACAAAGAAAACTTTTTGCAAAATCTATCGGATTTTTTTTAAGTCTTTGCCATCATTATGCTGATTCATACACTTGCAATTCTGACGAATCGATTGAAATTTATTTTTTAAAATCTGAAGTTTCGTTAAGAAATTGTGAGGGAACATACGATAGTCCGAGAGTCTTTTAAGAGTATAAATATATTTACAATACATACGAGCCACACGGCATTATTCTCTTTTTGGGCTCCGCCACAGTTAGGTCAAAAGCCGGTCTTTGTTCATATTATATAGATTGTAGCAGTCATTGACCTCTCCCTACCCTTCTGGGATATAGGCGTGAGTTTATTCTTCTAAGCCCTGGCGTCCTATACATAGGACATCATGTTTAAGTTTCGTCATTCACACCCTACCAACTTTATTCAAAACTTGCTGTTCCAGCTCCTTATAGATGGATAGATAGATAGATAGATAGATAGATAGATATATAGATAGATAGATAGATAGATAGATAGATAGATAGATAGATAGATAGATAGATAGATAGATAGATAGATAGATAGATAGATAGATAGATAGATAGATAGATAGATAGATAGATAGATAGATAGATAGATAGATAGATAGATAGATAGATAGATAGATAGATAGATAGATAGATAGATAGATAGATAGATAGATAGATAGATAGATAGATAGATAGATAGATAGATAGATAGATAGATAGATAGATAGATAGATAGATAGATAGATAGATAGATAGATAGATAGATAGATAGATAGATAGATAGATAGATAGATAGATAGATAGATAGATAGATAGATAGATAGATAGATAGATAGATAGATAGATAGATAGATAGATAGATAGATAGATAGATAGATAGATAGATAGATAGATAGATAGATAGATAGATAGATAGATAGATAGATAGATAGATAGATAGATAGATAGATAGATAGATAGATAGATAGATAGATAGATAGATAGATAGATAGATAGATAGATAGATAGATAGATAGATAGATAGATAGATAGATAGATAGATAGATAGATAGATAGATAGATAGATAGATAGATAGATAGATAGATAGATAGATAGATAGATAGATAGATAGATAGATAGATAGATAGATAGATAGATAGATAGATAGATAGATAGATAGATAGATAGATAGATAGATAGATAGATAGATAGATAGATAGATAGATAGATAGATAGATAGATAGATAGATAGATAGATAGATAGATAGATAGATAGATAGATAGATAGATAGATAGATAGATAGATAGATAGATAGATAGATAGATAGATAGATAGATAGATAGATAGATAGATAGATAGATAGATAGATAGATAGATAGATAGATAGATAGATAGATAGATAGATAGATAGATAGATAGATAGATAGATAGATAGATAGATAGATAGATAGATAGATAGATAGATAGATAGATAGATAGATAGATAGATAGATAGATAGATAGATAGATAGATAGATAGATAGATAGATAGATAGATAGATAGATAGATAGATAGATAGATAGATAGATAGATAGATAGATAGATAGATAGATAGATAGATAGATAGATAGATAGATAGATAGATAGATAGATAGATAGATAGATAGATAGATAGATAGATAGATAGATAGATAGATAGATAGATAGATAGATAGATAGATAGATAGATAGATAGATAGATAGATAGATAGATAGATAGATAGATAGATAGATAGATAGATAGATAGATAGATAGATAGATAGATAGATAGATAGATAGATAGATAGATAGATAGATAGATAGATAGATAGATAGATAGATAGATAGATAGATAGATAGATAGATAGATAGATAGATAGATAGATAGATAGATAGATAGATAGATAGATAGATAGATAGATAGATAGATAGATAGATAGATAGATAGATAGATAGATAGATAGATAGATAGATAGATAGATAGATAGATAGATAGATAGATAGATAGATAGATAGATAGATAGATAGATAGATAGATAGATAGATAGATAGATAGATAGATAGATAGATAGATAGATAGATAGATAGATAGATAGATAGATAGATAGATAGATAGATAGATAGATAGATAGATAGATAGATAGATAGATAGATAGATAGATAGATAGATAGATAGATAGATAGATAGATAGATAGATAGATAGATAGATAGATAGATAGATAGATAGATAGATAGATAGATAGATAGATAGATAGATAGATAGATAGATAGATAGATAGATAGATAGATAGATAGATAGATAGATAGATAGATAGATAGATAGATAGATAGATAGATAGATAGATAGATAGATAGATAGATAGATAGATAGATAGATAGATAGATAGATAGATAGATAGATAGATAGATAGATAGATAGATAGATAGATAGATAGATAGATAGATAGATAGATAGATAGATAGATAGATAGATAGATAGAGAACACTTTATTGCACAACCAGAAAAAAACATGACATAACATTTACATACAAGCACATACATTGCTTCTGGCCCCACACTAGGATACCCTGTGTCGTGGGAACCAGAAACAATGACTACACAAACATGTAAACATCCAAGACCTGGGCTTTTTTTTTGTTCCCAGCCGGGATTCGAACCCGGGACCTCTTGCATGGTAGGCAGACGCGCTACCGCTACGCCACAGAGGCCGTCAAAAAGAATAACTATAATGTAGTAAAATAGCCATCATCGTCAGGCTTTACTAGTCAACTGCTGGACATAGCCCCGTTGTGCTATCATAAGAGCGCCACGTTGTGCTATCATAGGGGGTAATGCCCATAATCCCCACGCTGGGCATGCGGGTTGGGGATCACAGTTCGGTGGAATTGTACTGCAGGGGGCGCTGCTGCCCACCCCCCGGTTTGTGTCCCTTAGTCGCCTTTTACGACACCCGCGGGAAGAATCGGGTTGGTGCTATTCTCTAGGCCGACACCATACAGCAAATAGCCATGATTTACTATTATTATTATTTATTGTCCTCATATATTTTTTTATTTAAATCTACATATTTGTAAAAGATTCAAAGTATTTTTTACCTCCTGGGGTTGGGAGATTAAGTTATGTTATGTAGATTGTAACACAGACACTGGAACTTCTTTAAAACCTTTGAATGGTTTTGATTGACTCGAACTAGTTCCTACAAAATAAAATGTCTCGAATTATCTATAAACAAAAATTACTAGAACACGCTACCAATTGAAATTATTCGAGAGGCTCTCGACGCAGCCCCTTTTGATCTACTTCCGCGGAATCCGTGATTCATGTTCTAAAGTTGAACCGGCGAAATTGTCTCCGAAAACTAGTTTCCAGATTAAATCTCTGCGGTTCAGTGGGTCCACTTAAAGGAAAGTTTTTCAGCTGAGACTGAAGACTTGGCCATAGCAACTATATATAGAAATATCTGTGTAATTTCCATTTTTATGTACAATATAGTGTTCTCTATCTATCTATCATTTTTAGCTTATTTTTTAGCTGTGGTGCGACATATAGATAGATATCTATATGTCGCACCACAGCTAAAAAACTTTCACAAATCGAACAACTCTGATCTTGGATACAAACATTACATAAACTCACGGGTTAGGGGTGTGGTGAGACCAGCATTTGCCGCTTGTTACGATCTCGGATTATAGACCATATTCATTTAAAAATTAGGTACTGCTTGCTCAATGTCTAGCGCTTTTCGAGTTGTGAGAGAGTTTTCAATCATTTTTATATATACTTATATTACACCCGTCAGTGTGACACATATTAATGATTCTAACTGCTCTAATAAGAATGATAGTTAGAGAAGCACTCGTGGCCTATTGGAACCGAGTGATTGGATCACTTGGATCACTTGGGTTAAGCAACAGTAGGCGCGGTCAGGTGCTGGTTGGGTGATCCCGTGACTACCGCTAGTAGCATTATTTCCGAGCGCTTCCGTGCTTTGCGAGACCTGTTAAGCCGTTTTGTTGATGACCCGTGCCCCAGCAGTAAAGACCTGAAAAGTGTTACATCAAAAAAAAATAAAGTATATTTCTACTTGTATACTGTATACTTCAGAGATAAGCTCGCCTTTGTACATGCCATTTCTTATGTGTATTGTCCTGTTAAATGTTTCGTGTGCAATAAAGTACAATAATTATACTTCTTCTTAGAGTAATGGCTTACGAGGTCCGCCATCGTATTGAAAGGATTAACCAAACAGCGCCAGTCGCTCACTGGTTGTGGTATACCAGACGTACAGTGGGTTAATGAAGTAGTGAGTAAAATATAACATAAAATAACATTTACATACTGGCACATAGTTTCTGGCCCCACAATAGGATACCCTGTGTCGTGGGAACCAGAAACAGCGACATCACAAACATATAAGCGCATATGTGCAGTGACGTTTTCTCGGACTGGTGCGACGTCACTGCTGGTGTTCCGCAGGGAGGAGTGTTTTCTCCGTTACTTTTTTCCGTTTTTATTAATACCCTCGTCTCCGTAGTTAACTTCAGTTCCTATCACTTGTACGCAGACGATCTCCAACTCTACTTGCCGTCTAAGCAGTAGCTTCTCCCAGTCACAGTCCATAAAATGAACTCGGATCTGATCTCGATTAGTGCTTGGACTGAGCAGTATGGTCTCCTGGTCAATCCAGGCAAGACGCAGGTGATAATCCTGGGCAGTAGGGCTCTGCTATCTAAGATCGATAGGGATACCTTGCCGCCGGTCTGTTATAATGGCGTGCCCTTACTGTACTGTAAGGAAGTAAAAAACTTAGGTCTTTATATCCAAGACAATCTGTCATGGGAAAAACAAGTTGCTCAGGTAAGTAGAAAGATCTTCGCGACCATGCATTTGCTTAAGCGTATGCAAAAGTTCCTACCGTGCTCCGCCAAAGTTGCGTTGGTCAACGCTTTGCTTCTCCCAGTCATTGACTATGCAGATGTGTGCTATCCCGACCTCACTGAGGAACTTCTCGATAAATTAGATCGCTTCTCAACGTCTGTATTCGTTACATCTTTGGCCTTCGTAAATATGACCATGTTTCCCAGTTTCGCACTCAGCTAAATTGGCTAAATATCCGCTCCCGCAGGAATGCTCACATTGTGACTCTTCTTTACGGCATTTTACATGACCCTTTCTCTCCCCAATACCTCCGCGAACGTTTCGTCCCTCGTGGCGCGCATGGTCGCCTTCAGCGTCCATGCAAAAACCTCCTTCTTGACATCCCCGTGCATGGTACGGCAGGCTATGTGAATTCTTTCACTGTGACAGCAGTGCGCTTGTGGAACGCGCTGCCCCTAGACATACGCCAGTCCCAGTCAGTTCAGTCAGTTGATGTGTTTAAGAGTAGAATCCATAAGCACTACTTCGGACATCAGAGTAGTACTCCGATATAGGTATATTTTTGTAGTTTATATAATGTAGGTATGTATATATATATATATATATATATATATATATATATATATATATATATCATTATAATGTGTATTCTAAGTATTCATGTTATCCATTCGGTATATTGATAAGTTTTTTTTTTGTTTCAACTTATACGATGCAATTTTATTAAATTATGATAATTTATTTCCTAGGTATACTTAACTCATATATATATATATATATATATATAAAAAAAAAACTTATCAATATACCGAATGGATAACATGAATACTTAGAATACACATTATAATTATATATATATATATATATATATATAGATAAGTTTTTTTTTTTTTTTGTTTCAACTTATACGATGCGATTTTATTAAATTATGATAATTTATTTCCTAGGTATAACTCTCTTCGGGCACTACCCGCACTAATATCCACATAACCCAAGGTTAGCTGGAAGAAAATACTCATTAGTATTAAGCTCGCCTTTGTACAAATAGGTATGCTTATTGTGCAATAAAGAATTTTCTAATCTAATATAAGCATCCAAGACCTGGGGTTTTTTTGTTTTCGTCCTCAGCCGGGGATCGAACCCGAGACCTGTCGTACGGTAGGCAAATGCGCTGCCGCTACGCTACCGAGGTCGTCAGCGCGTTTAACGCACATTTTCTCTACACACTTGTTGTGAAAGTTATTCTGCTGGAAATCCAATTTTATTTTTTTAGTCTTTTTTACAAAATAGTACCTTGGCTCAAAAATTAAAGATACAGTAGGCCCAAGCAATATAAATCTGAAAATCTGATTGGCGGAGTGAAAATCTGAATTCTGAGTGTCACATTGTATATTTCAGCACTTAAAATTGCCAACCACGGTGGGCCATTTCTCTCTCTCTGTGAGAAGGCCTGGCCTTAAAGTTTGACGTATCAAGGCTGCAAAAAAAAACGAAATTGATTTAAAATGAATTCTAGGCTAACATATTGTTTCAACTTTCACAACGAACATACAAACAACTAATAGCGGTCTATAGGCCGTAATCTATGTTGTTCAGTGGTTAGCTGACATCAGCGATATCAAATTATGTCATTAGTTGTCTGATCCTGATACTAATAGAACTAAGTTCCGGGTCACCAAACTGTCGTCATTCAACGATGACAATCTAACTTTTCCGCCTTCACTTTGTTATTCGCTTACTTCGTTAAGTTTTTTCTCGGTTTCTCTTTAGCTGAAATTGCGACGTCGTTTGATCAAAAGGACTCTTGTGACTGTGTTTTGATGAAAATAATTTTACAGAGCTAAATTAATAAAATACAAGGTTGCACAAAAGCTGAAATAAAACATAGTTATGTATTAAACGGGTCTAATTGCAATTATTTATTAGGTAAAACGTAATTCCCGAGTATTCGGCAACGTTGCAGTTGCCAAAACGTTGCCCTTTTACCTACTAATTATTCTGTATAAACCCGTCTAATACGTGGGACACTAAGAAAGTTTTGAGAAACTAAAAAACTAACTTCTATGAAAAAAATATTTCTATTAAATCTTTTCAAAAAACTCTGCACCAGCCTCTATACAAAGTTTCATGTGTCTGAACTCATTCAGAACACAATTTTCTAAACATTTTTTCCAGTCCTCCGCAGACACCTCTTCCACGGCCTTCTCAAACGCTGCTAGCGCGTCTTCCGGCGATGAAAACTGTAACACTTTGAGCTGATTTTTAATTTTAGGGAATCGACGTATCGGTGAATTTATTGTTTTAAAATAATGTAAAATACTACTTTTCTATTTAGGGATTAAATAAAAAGTTAATGAAACTCTCAATTCAGAAATTGTATCGTTCCATCGCGTTCTTTTTAAAAAAATCTGAAGATACAGATTGATTAAAGTATCCTTATCAAAACGATAATTTCAGAAATCGGTTACTTGAAAAAAAGCCTTAACGTATTATGACGTTTTAATTTCAACTTTTTTGCTCAGCTGTATACACAAAGATTTCTCAGGGGCCCGATACTAATCGAAGGAAGACCCCAAGAACGAGCCTTAAGTTCCCTTAAGGGTCCTTTTCCTTAATTGATTTAGTCAATTCAGTCGCGGCAGAAATCATGAAGGGCTTCGAACTTTTCTGGTTTTTCAGAAGAGCTTTAATTACGAGTACGCTGTAAATAATTAATAAAAAATTCAAAGCGTTCAAATCAAATCTACTATTTTTATTCATTATAAAACAAATGTTTACTGAATGAACGTCAAAGTTGTTAGTTTTACAGTTAATAGATTTTGTATAGAATCAGGCGTTACTTTGCGGAAATCCATAATGGCATTAAAAAGTGAAAATTACTTTGCTAAATTCCGCCAAAAATCCCAAAAGCACCATGCGGTTAGCTAATGCACCGCCCTCCCTCCCACTTTTTCAAGCAGAAGCAAGCCACGAACACACCACCACCAACACTAATACTTACGTGAGAAAAGACGCGCCGCGTTTCGCCTCTAACACGAGGCATCCTCAGGCTCCCAAATACAAGTGACCGTATCCGCAAAAACGCTCCGTATTTAAAGGCTAGGCCGCCCCTCCCCCCGATGACGCAATGTAACCGTTAAACTGGTGGTTATTCAAAACTGTTAAACTTAACTAACAAAGTTTGTAGCTTAAAACAACATGAATGTCTTGAACACTAGACACAATCGCCCCCTAAATTAATCGTTTGTTTAATACCAGACATCTTTGCATCGTGTGCTTACCACTTTTAAAACGCGTCGGAGGTAACTCCAATATCCGTTATAGTAATACATCGTCAACGGTACAAAAGTTGCGAGTAGTTCTGCCTAAGACTTAATATTTAATGTATTCTGAGGTAACTTAGTAAAGTTGTGGATCTAAATACCTAGGGTATTACAACTTCAGTTGAAAATTTGTTAGGAAGTCAAGCTTAAATTTTACATTATATGTAACATTCAACACATGTTAAACAACATATATTCCCGTAAGCTCCTATTAAAGGTATACACGAAGGTATGTTTTATGTATGCATTACGTAAAAGCAACCAAGACATGACAACATATTATTTTTAATATTCGTATTAAGGTGTCAGGAAAGCCTATTCCATCTAAAAACCAAGGTTCCAGGTACTGCAGCGTGCGAGTGGTCCCTCTACGCAACCAGTATGAGTGATGACCACTCGACGCCGTATAAATCGTCTCATTAAGTAGTTGCAAAGACCAAATTTGATAAACAAATCTTTGTCATACGTATGTGTTGATAGGATTATCCTAGGATTTACATCAATTTATCCTTCCCAGATTTTATAAATACAGCCTAATCCTATAAGTAGTCAATATCTGTTATATAAATATTACCCTAAACCTAGAGCCAGAGAACCTAGTTTCCTTCTTATCTTGGGGTCAGGTCGTCGAAGTGGAAAATTGATTAGTAGTCTGGGATAGAGGGCCCTTATTCGAAAAGTCGTGAGTTACTGCCTTAACTAGCCAAGCGTATTCGTTCAGGTAGTTAACTTGCGAGGCTGTCTCTTCAAAGGAAGTTGTTCTATAAGTGGAAAATTAGAGAATGGAAAGTTACATACTTTTAAGCTAAGGCTGGGCAGCGTTGGAGAAACTACGCCGAGTCTTCTTGTCATCCATACCGCAATGTTTGAAAACTAAAGTTTTCAATCAGTGCGTCCTATCTGTGATGACTTACGGAGCTGAGACATGGACACTCACGAAAGGGCTGGTCCAACAGTTCAAAGTTACTCAGCGAGCTATGGAGAGAGCTATGCTCGGAGTTTCTCTGAAGGATAGGATTCGTAACGAATGCATCCGACAGAGAACTAAAGTTATCGACTTAGCTCAGAGAATTTGCGAGTTGAAGTGGCAGTGGGCTGGCCATATCTCGCGAAGAACCGACAACCGTTGGAGTAAGCGTGTTCTTGAGTGGAGACCGCGACTCGGCAAACGTAGTGTAGGACGCCCTCCGACCAGGTGGGATGACGATCTGCGAAAAACTGCAGGCAGATGCTGGATGCGGCGAGCTGAAGACACGGCGCTACGGCGCTCATTAGGGAAGGGCTATGTCCAACAGTGGACTACATAATATAGCCTGAAGAAGAAGAAGAAGATCTTGCTAAGTTTCATTCATAAGTCTTGCCAGCTATTGAACGAAACCCACCGCTGAGAATACTCCTCTACTTTCTCAAACAAACCCCATTGGTTCCCTGCCAATCTTATTCATTACTTTCCGGTGTGTAGCTTTAGTAAATTCATCGAACCGTCAAGTCGGGCCGGTCCATTAAATGTCAGAAAAAATAAAGTCAAATTTTGTTTGAAAAATCAACTTCTAGTTTATGTACGATCAGTTAGCGAATAGTGCCAGACGGTGCCGATAAGAGGAAACTGATATGTATGATCATACAGAGTTCAAACTCAAAATAACTAACTAATGGCAGCAGTCAAGTAAAGTTACGCGCTGTCAAATGTACTACAGTCGAAGTACGAGTACATCAACAGTTACTCTTTAATTGCAAAGTCCCTCTTCGTAATTGAATAGAATGCACGCATGTAAAGGTTGATGTCTTGTATTGTATTTAGTTCAATGAGACGGTCAGTTTTGCACAAAAAGTCTGTTCTATACTGTTCAAAAAAATCTTCAGCATTCATTAAGATTTACCACAAATAATTTGGACGCTCTTCGTACCACCTTCGTGGTTTTGAAAATCTGACCTTTACGTATACAAATTGGCAAGTAAGTTTGAAGCCTCATTACTTCCTATTTATGAGTAAAATACCTCAAACAGGAATTCAGAAAAGCCCTGAGTTACTTTAATGAAGTTTATTTATTTAAACAAATATTCCGCATAAACAGGAATTTTGAGAGAGGGATCATTAAAGGTATTTTGTTACCCTCTTTATCTAACAATGTTTGATCAGAAGAACGAAATAAAACAATACAGGGTTGTCTATTTCAACCCGGTTTTGTATTGAGAACTTCAAGCTGATTCGCTTTATGTTTTACACTATACTTGACTTCTAAACAAAAGTTAGGAATATAAGACACCTCACCTAGTGAAGTATGAAAGCCCTACCAAAAGTACGAAGCCCTACGAAAAATCATAAAATGCGGTGAAGCTCGTTCACTTCCAGCTTTCTCTCCCTCACACAACATAAACGGTAATACTACCTTTTATGTTGTGTGAGAGAGAGAAAAATAACAATTTTCAGGTTCGATGATCGATTTAACTGATATGATAAGTTTACCATAATATTCTAGATAGAATCTTCTTGTGTCGTGTAGTGTATGTACATCTTAAAACCACCTAAAGCCAGTCAGTCCTACAGGAACCCACCAGTAATCGGGACAAATAAGAACGAGCTTGAATTCAAGGTGCAAAATCAACCGCTATGGAAATCTAAGTAAATACAAATCACGCGCCTTATCACCGGACCTATCCGCGAACGTAGTAAGCTTGTGTGTCGGCCCGCTGTGAAAAACTAGTAGTGACTTGAGGGTAGAATATGTAATTTACCTAAAATAATTGACTGTACTCGCCCTTTCAGTCTACCCGTGAACACAGCAACTGCAACGCCGAACGAAACGTCGTCGTGAATAAAGATAATTACATTGTACTTAATAAATAATCGCGGTTAGACCCGTTTAATATAAAACTATGTAAGGAAGTCTGTTTTGAGAGCCCTTTGTTCCTGTTGAGACACAGCAGGAACTGATTATTATGAACACCCTGTTTTAGGGCACTATTCAGAGGTGGAGCTCTGAGCGCCTAACGTGAAAATGCCACTCATATTTCGCCTTTGTTTGCTCAACAATTGTAAGTAGGGCAGTGCTTGTAGAGAAGTTTTTGTCAGCAATTTGGCATCGCGAAGGAACGAGCTAGTAACCAAAGCGACTCTTAGACAAAATTATGGGCACTTGGGGTCGCTGGAGGCGACGAATTTTCGCTTTTATGTTATTTCTACTACCTAACTTAGGTACGAAATAAAATGGATACACTAAAGGCCGGCGAAATACCTTTGTAGATTTGTTTATTTCAGACTACTTATTGTTTACGGAAAACGTAGCTGAGCGAACATCTGTAATTAGCAAACGTCTTGTTCGTGTTTTCACCTTTAAAATAGCAGAGTTATCCAGCCATAATTTAATTTCTTTGAAGACCAAAATAGATTGCTAAAAATAATTGTTCCTTTGAATACACTTCTACTCTCATGAGTGAACGTAATTAGAATTTCCGACAAAATGTACTAAATTAGGTTGTTCCTAAAGTAATAATTCACTTCCGATTTGAACTACTCAGATCACCCTTTAGTTTAGAACTGTGAAGTCGACACTACAAATTAAGTGCTTACGAGTAATGTTCAGCCCAAATCACTCCGAAATCCGGATTAAAGCCCCCAAATCTCGACATTCTTGTTAGTTCACACGCAAATTAGATCAACGAAGTTTTAACCTACTGTATAATATTAGGCTTTAGAGAATTTACAGGGGTTCTCTTAAGAACGTAAAGTGGTGCTTAAGTTTGACCTTAAGCGCTGGCTTAATCATCTCTTACCTTCAAAGTTGAAAGGTCTATGACAGCTAGGTTAGTTTGGTCACCGAGTTTATTGGACTCGCCTGATCAGTCGTAACAATTACATTTCATTTGCTGCAAAGACAGTCTAACATTACCTAAGTCAATTTGAGAATAAGAATAAACAATTCGACAAAAATAGCTATAAAGGATTACACTCAGTAGATACATAAAGCCTTACGCATTTTAGCAAGTACTTGAATCGTAGAAATATATAGTTGTCGAATATAGGTCAGTCTCAGCATGATGGAAAAGCACGGCTTTGGTGCCACGGGAATAAAAAATATTAATAATTCGTTGCTATCATTGTATCTAATGGCATAGGGTTTAAGCTTTATAATTATGCTAATATTATGCTGAGTACATTTTGATGACAGTTAGGTTCTTAATTGCCTACTAGGTACATAACAACCTCATAGAAGGGTGTGGGACTGGGCGAATTAAAGTTATTAATTACTGCTTGTTTATTCATCTTTATAATATCCTACCTACGAAATCCATTAGTAAACCAACAAAGGTTCATACCCGCTCAAAATATATCGGCCGTATCGGACTGTGTGGGCAGCTGGATCTTCGATGGTATGGTGGTTACACGCTGGACTACCAAAATAGAGGGCGTGGGCTCGATCCCTACTGCACTTGATTTGTACTAATGGCTTCAGTCTGGGTCCCAAGTTTGTATCCTGATTTGGGATCAGGAAAAATGATTGTGTTGTGTAAAATGTATTAACTTCCCACTTCATTGCACAGGCCTTCTCCCAAACAGAGAGCGTGGGAATAATTACCTAATTGGTAGTGATCGGCAGGTTGGCTATGGTAAAATAATCATGGAAGTAATGATAAAATAAAAAGGAAGTCATATTATTATGTTTATTGTTACTTTGAATGAGAAAAATAATTAAAGAATGACAGACTGAAAAAGACTGTTGTGAATAGAATTAAGGAAGGTTTGCTGCGTCGATTTGGACGACGTATGGAAATAATAAAGAAAGAAATATCATCGAAAGGCTTGTAAGGGACGTCCCTGGCCGACATACGCTCTTCATTAGGGGATGTATTTGATATCGACCCATGTATGTGTCCACTGCTGGGGCACAGGTCTTTTCCTGCATCGTAGGAAGGTTAGGCCACACTCCAACACGGGAGCCAATTCTGGGTTGGTTGAGGATTGTAAAACAGTGGCACCCTTACTATTATATGCATAGGGGATGTTTTAGCCAAGAGCAAAGTGCGTTATGAAGCGACTAATAAACGCTGATGCAGCGACTACGTATCAATTTGGTGGCAAGTAACAAGTTCTGACTGTGCTTACCGCTCGTAAGTTTTATAGTTTTATGTATATGATGTACGTGTAAATTAATAAACAGTCTTCCTTATGTCTTTGTAAATAGGACTGACAGCCCTATGCTGAGGTACTGGATATCAGTCCATGTAAAATAAAATAAAGTAGGTGTAGATATGTGTTTATATGTGTTTAATATCTGTAACACTAACACATTGAACTTGTTACAAAATAATTGAATTGAATAATATGACTTCCATACTATGACTAACGTGAAGACCATTTGATAGACGTCGGCCTGGGTAGTACGACAATGCGAGTCGCGCCTTTTAACGTCAAAAGTTGTGACTTTCCAGTGCATTAATTGTCAAATTCTGACATTTCATCGCCAAAAAACGCGTGACTCCCGTCATCGTACCACCTATGCATACATCAAAATATTAATCGAACCTCGGAAGTTTTACCGTAACAGCAGAGTTGGCTTTAGTTGAACGAGTAGTTGGCCCTAAACGACCGTGACCTTGGGTTCAGCACGTAAATAATTAATGTTACAAAGCTCCCATTATTGTTTTAATGTTGCCTTGGTGCCGCCGAGGGCTGTATAACGGGCCCTACTAAGGGGTCTTATTGTCTAAAGAGACAAACAACTTGTGGGCGAGATTTTGAGGCTAAACAACTTCGGCAACTTTGACAACACGCAGAGATTCTTCCCACTCTTCGCGGATTTAGTTCACGCAACTCCGCCTAACGAGCCTTAAAGAAATTACTGGCAATTTTTCTAAGTAATTTCATCCATTTGCGCGATGAATTCTCCCGCGACGCGCTGCGAAAGACCCGAAAATATATACGCACGCAGCTGTGTAAGGCGTGGGGCTCATAGGATGCGGGACAAAGACGCGGAGAAGACGCGACTCGCCCCGTCTTATCTGTGTGGGTTAATATGTCCCATCGCTTTTTGTATGAACGTGTATTTAAATCGTCCGCGCCCCCGTCCCACGACTTTCCTGTGTGCCCCATGCCTTCTTTAGTCCTAAGTCTTCCTTAAGTGATGTATAATCTGAGTCGGGAAATCTAACCAAATGTATGTAGCAACTTAAATTACGTTTTAAATCAAGTGGGGCTGCCCGGCCAAAGATGGCGTACGTGATAAAATGAATTCATTAGCCAAGTTACGCGTTGGAGATTTATTCTTTGGGCACCTTGATTAACTGGCACACATTTATTTCCACACCCGTGACAAACATTAACTACGCGGGACAGAAACTTCAAGTAATTAACGCAGCTAAGCAGTTAGGCATTTCTGCAGTACAATATTTTCGAAATTTGAGGGGTGGTAGTCCTTAAAATGTGAAAAAAACTCCTCAATTGGGAGGCCCTCAGACCTCCTAGTTGAGGGTACATCGGCATGTACCAATGACTTTTTTTTTAATTATACTGTACATTTGTGAAGTTACACTAACAATACCGCTAGCTAAGAGCGAAGGAAAACATCGTGACAAACCTGATTGTCTGAGGTGTTCAGATACCTCAGCGCTCGAAATTGCCTATCCACGGTGGGCCTGCGTAGTAATTAAGCCCATACTCTCTTTGAGAAAATTCTGTACCTGTGTGTGACGTATAAAGGCTATATAAAATGTATAAATAATTCACTATTAGCACACTGATGCCTGCTGCTATTTGCTACCAACTAACCCTTTAGTCTTTTACATTATCAACAAATAAAGAAATTATTGTGATAATTTTACATAAGGCCACAATTTTTCTGTGACTTAAAAATTGTGGTCTTATGTCAAATTTATAGTTACCGCACTTTACAGGTAGGCTATTATACTATTTTTATTTTTAATGCACTAACCCGTGCTAAGGAACAAATTTAAAAACCTATTTAGAGGCTAAAAATTTCACCCATGCCGGGATTCGAACCCGCAACCTCTGGCTATCCGTGCCAGCGCTCTACCAATTGAGCTCAATTGGTAGAGCGCTGGCACGGATAGCCAGAGGTTGCGGGTTCGAATCCCGGCATGGGTAAAATTTTTAGCCTCTAAATAGGTTTTTAAAGGTAGGCTATTGCCAAACTCATGCAGAGTTACACAAACGTCAGTTCATAAACGTAAACCCATCCTTATTATGAAGGTATAGGGTCCAAAGTTGATAGAAAGGCGGCTCCTTGTTCTGCCCCATTGGGTTTTATGCTGTATTGTTAGTTCTACGCTAGAACTGTAGTTGTAACTTACATATGGCTAACAGTTTTATTTAATACTCGCCGGTGCCAACCCGGTTGTTCCATAAACCAACGAAGCCGGATGCCCGCCTAAATCATGCGGGTAAAGCACTACACTCAAGAGATTATTATTATTTTACTTTATTGCACAAGAAACATTAAATAGGACATTAGAACATAAGAAATAAGATGTACAAAGGCGAGCTTATCTCTGTAAGAGATTTCTTCCAGCAAACCTCGTGGAGAGATCGTGGATTCTTGCTTTACACTCAATCGTGGATTCGAGTCCCATTGTACCAATGAGTTTTAGGTCTAAGTTACGGACATTAGTGATACTGTAGAAGCAATACCACTCGCTGGCGGTGAAGTGTATATATATATATATATATATATATATATATATATATATATATATATATGTATATATATATATAAATAAAACATCGTGAGTAATTGTACGTGCACACCTCAGACACGCAGGTTTCCTCACGATGTTTTGCTTATTGAGAAGCCATTTTTGATGTGATGATGTTGGATATTTTTCGTAACCTAGTGGATTACAGGTAGTTGATAGTAACAGGCTACTGTCATTATAGTCCCTAGAGCGTCAACCAGAATAAAAATTATTTTTCAGGTACCATTCAGCGGCAGCAATTACGGGCAAAATAGTGTACTTAATCGAATCATGAGCACTTATAATAAGTTTTCAATGAAATAAATTTATTTTACCTTAGTAAAAACTAATTTAAGAACCATCTGTTCAGGAGTATAAAAGAAAAATGTTATTTACTTCACTGTCCTTATTTAGCAACGAGCATGAGTATTCTCTCGTAGTACTATATTGATCTCTTACAAGAATTTTGATGCTAACCTATAATTAGGCCTAATATCGTAATTTTGGCATGTACTGTCTTGTTTTGTAACGTGTCCGTTGATTTCCCAACGGCTTAACTTGCCTTGTGAATCACGAAAGCGCTCGGAAAAAATGCCACTAGCGGCAGTCACGGGACGGTCACCCATCCTGTACCTGACCGCGCCTGTTGTTGCTTAACCTTAGTGATTATTCCAGTCACTCGGTTCCACCGGATTTAAACCTATAATTGGGCCTTACATTGTAATTTGTCATGTACTGTTTTGTAAGGTGTTTTTTGGTTTCCTAATGTACTTATAAAATAAAACAAAAGCTGTTTTTAGGTTCCCACCTCTAGACCCATTGCATCTTTTCATTCTGAAGCCAAAGATCCAAAGTGTGCATCCTCGGTCATTAATCTCAATAAAGGCTTTTAATAAAGTGGACAGCAACGGCAGACTGTAGCTAGATCCAGCTTTAGAAGCTAGCGATTATATTGCGCTTTAAACGGAGACCTGTGATTTATAACGTCGTTGCACCATTTTACAATACATTTTTAACTATTTTATGTGGGGCTATTGCTATATGAAATTAATGTAGGAAATCTAGTTCAGACCAGTTACGTTAGCCTGTTTAACCAATCTGTGCTAAACGGTATCAAGCGTTGAGGTGTCGTGGTAGCATATCAACACGCAGATTCTTCAAAATGAAGATTGACATAGTTGTCATCGTCGTCTTCGTCAGGCTATAATAGTCCACTGCTGAACATAGCCCTCCCCTGATGAGCGCCATAGCGCCCTATCTTCAGTTTGCCGCATCTAACATCTGCTTGCAGTTTTCCGCAGATCGTCATCCCATCCAGTCGGAGGGCGTCCTACACTACTTTTGCCGAGTCGCGGTCTCCACTCAAGAACACGTTTACTCCAATGGTTATCGGTTCTTCGCGAGCTATGGCCATCCCACTGCCACTGCCATAGTTGAATGTCAAGCAAATAAAGGTCAATTATTATACCACACGCTAACTGCGAAGGAAGACATCTTGAGGAAACCCATGGGTTTTGTTGGCTCGAACGTATTGACCAGTCTTTCCTGTGGGCTACGCCGATTAAGCTGTCAAGATGGTATAGGAGCTGCGCAAGCCTACACCACCTTCCTTCACTCATCTAGTGTGAGTTAAGATGCCACTAGACACTGTGTTAATAAATTCATTACGTAGATGCAGAGGCCATGCTTAATTCATACACAAACAATGATTTAATAATAAAACTAAAACGAGGTTTTCGAGGTTTTTAATTTCACTAATAAAATATTTAACACGAATATAATTTATTAATTTCACTCCGGAATCAAATACTTTATTGTGTCGAAAGTTATTGAGGTATAACTTTTGTAAATACTACACGAGTAGTATTTACGAAAGTTTCATTTCAAAAAGAGTATCATAATTATTGTTATTCAACTTAACTTACCTATGACATACGAGGGTTGCGATCAAATCAAATTGAAATAGTTTTATTCAAAGTAATACATAATCTACGACTGTGAACGTTGTTCGTTAACGTTCATACATGTTAAACTATATTTCAAAATATAGGACACTTTGTAGTAAAAATAACAAAAGAAAACTCCAAACTAAAATTTTGTGATAATTAACAGAGTCTAGGTACATATTATTCTAAAACCTAGAACTTATACAATGAACTCGCCTTAATTCTCAAAGACGTCTCTAGTCATCTCAGTAATATTTAATGTTATAGAAAGTGTGCTTTACACGTTTTTTGGGTTTCTCCCAAGCTTATTGTAGTGAAAAGATTTGTCAAAATGAGCGTGAGGAGCCTAAGTGCGCCAGGGCTTGCCCGGCCCCGCCAGTATTAAATTTCAAACAACAATAATAGGTAGAAAACAGGTGGTTGAAAATACTTCGAAAACTTTTTTTTTTACTTTAAAGTTCGTGGGAGCTACTTCTTACTTTTAAGGCTTTACTAGGCCAAGCATGTAATGTGGGGGCCACTATTAAATATCAAACAACAATAATAGGTAGAAAACAGGTGGTTAAAATACTTCAAAAACTTAAATTTATTTAACATTCCAGTTATGAGAATAGTAACAAATATTTGAATAGCTAATTAGAAAAATATTCGAATAAAATTAATCTTCAAAGGCCAAGCCCTAGCCAGACGTACAGGGCTCAAAGGTATAATTAATTTTATGTCAGCTATTGAGACAAAATAGATTAATCAGCTCTAGGAGAAATAACTCTTAAATAAATCATGAAAGTATTACTACAAAGGCTGCTACTTATGTATGCGGAATCTGGGATTCCAATAACTTTAAACGCAATGTCTGACCTCCATGGTCAAATTCGTTCTTTTTTTAAATACTGGCCGCTAATATTTTTCTCTTATATACGTTAGTGTTTTGTTTTTGTTGGGTTTAAAATGTCATATCGCTGAAAAAATGGAACTCACTCGTGAAAATATTCGTGCTATGATTTATTACGATTTTCGACGTGGTTTAACGCAACAACAGTGCGTAGATCAATTAACTTCGACTTTTGGTGGTAAAGCTCCATCAAAAACGGTTTAGTGAGTTCAATCGCGGGCGCAGTAAGCTCACGGACGAAGTTAAAGAAGGTCGCCCGAAATCGGTGGTTGTGCCACAAAATATTGAAGCTGTGCGAAAACTAATAATGCAAGACCGCCATGTTACGTATCGCGAGATAGAGGCTATTCTGGGCATATGTATGACGAGCATCCACAGGATATTATATGAACATTTGTCTCTAAAAAAAATTTGTTCGCGTTGGATCCCGTATAACTTAACTCAGGATCAAAAAGATGCTCGCGTCGAATGGTGCAAGAAAACCTTAAAAAAATTCAACGGAGGCGACTCAAAATCTGTTTATAATATCTACACAGGTGACGAATCCTGGATCTACGCGTACGATCCCGAAACTAAACAACAATCAACAGTTTGGGTGTTTCAAAATGAGCCGAACCCTACGAAAGTGGCTCGTGCAAAAAGCACTGTAAAGCAAATGGTGGCCTGCTTTTTTGGTATTAATGGCCATGTGGCTACAATACCACTAAAGAATCGTAGAACGGTTAATTCGGAGTGGTATACGACCATTTGTTTGCCGAAAGTATTTGAAGAAATACGCCAAAACAACCAGCGACGCAGAATCATACTTCACCATGACAATGCCAGCTGTTATACATCTCAGGTAACAACTACATTTTTGGATGGTCAAAATATAGATTTGATGGGTCATCCACTGTACAGCCCTGATTTGGCTCCCAATGATTTCTATTTATTCCCAAACGTAAAGAATAAATTACGTGGTCAACGATTTTCGACCCGTGAAGATGCCGTAGATGCGTTGAAACAGCACGTTTTGGAGATACCTCAATCAGAGTGGAAAAGTGTTTTACAAATTGGTTTCATCGAATGCAAAAGTGCATCGATCATAGTGGAGAATAATTTGAAAAACAATCAAAGCATATTTAGCCATATATATTTGATTATTTTTTCTATTCCGCATACATAAGTAGCAGCCCTCGTAGGTATAGAATACTTCAGCTATTAAATTCCCTTGAATTTGGATTTACTTGAAATAATTGAGGTTTGAAAGATAAACAAGACTCAAATATCAACCCTTGCATGTCCCCACTGTTGGGGCTTGCATCGCAGGACCATACTCCACCACGGGGTCCAAGTTCGGGTTGGTAAATTAGAAAATAAACTATTCATCGATATTTACCAAATTATTGCTTTTTTATGAGAATCACAAAAAAAGCACTGGTTTACTACTTGGAATATTAAATTGAGATAAATTTAAATTTAGCTACAGCAGAATTTCGTTGCACAAACTTTCGGTTTATTATAAATCTGAGGTTTCTCGTTAAATCGCGCTGACACAAAAACAGTTTCTACATAGTTTGATCGAAGTTTAAAGCTGGTCTGATTAAAAACAGCGGATGGCCTCAATATTTTGGTTACTTCAGCGTCCGGCTGGTGTTATTTTAACCATCGATTTTTTTTAATTAAAACATTCTACCGCAGAGCACAGGTCTTCTCTCAGAGAGAAAGTATGGGCTTAATTACCACGCGTGCCCACCGCGGATTGGCAATTTCAGTTGTCACCGAGTGTATGAGGAACAACTCAGGTTGCCTGATGATGTTTGCCTTTACCGTAAGCGAGTGGTATTTCTGTCGTTCGTTTATTTACAAGTATAATCACAACAATTTATACAGTTTTTATACAAGAAATCATGGTTGTATTCTTTTTTCAAGTTGTGCAATAAAGTTTTCTCAATCTATAATTATCATCATCATTGTGTCCCCACTGAGTTGCACGGGTCTCTTCCCTGAGGAAGGTATAGGCGATACTCCACCACGGGGGCAAGGTCCGGATTGGTGGAGGCTTGCAAAACACTAGTCCTGCAAGCAAGGCTGGTCTTACTGTCAGAAGTTTTCAAACCGCCCTAAGGCCTCTGGCTTGGCTTATCGACTGGCGTATCCCCACGGCAGCCGGCACCAATTACTTAACGTGCCTTGCGAAACACGAAACCGCTCGGAAATACTGCCACTAGCGTCAGTCATAGATGGTTTACCCATCCATGCACTGAACAAGCCCTGTGTTGCCGGGACTGCGAGCAGTTCAATTACTAACTTTAATAATTACTTAGATTAAGGGCTTGTTTCACAATCTGCAAATACAGTTCCGTATAAGCTATCCGCAACCAGGGCTGCCGTTTGTTCTAAATTTAAATAAATATTCCTATTTAAAAACCTATTTAGAGGCTAAAAATTTCACCCATGCCGGGATTCGAACCCGCAACCTCTGGCTATCAAAAATTGTGTAATCATGTGGGTACAGTGATATCGTTCCGATGTTAAACCTAACTGCAAAGTAGGTAGTCGGGGCTGTAAGTAGTGCAATTTGCTTAAGTCAGATGTCGCTGCCTGTACGTAATACAGAGAATATTGTAAAAAGGTTCGAAATTTCACTGATGCCGTGAGTCGCCCATTGGCTCAATTGGTAGAGCGCTGGTACGGATAGCCAGAGGTTGCGGGTTCGAATCCCGGCATGGGTGAAATTTTTAGCCTCTAAATAGGTTTTTAAATTTGTTCCTTAGCACGGGTTAGTGCATTAAAAATAAAAAATTGTGTAATCATGTGGGTACAGTGATATCGTTCCGATGTTAAACCTAACTGCAAAGTAGGTAGTCGGGGCTGTAAGTAATGCAATTTGCTTAAGTCAGATGTCGCTGCCTGTACGTAATACAGAGAATATTGTAAAGAGGTTCGAAATTTCACTGATGCCGTGAGTCGCCCATTGGCTCAATTGGTAGAGCGCTGGTACGGATAGCCAGAGGTTGCGGGTTCGAATCCCGGCATGGGTGAAATTTTTAGCCTCTAAATAGGTTTTTAAATTTGTTCCTTAGCACGGGTTAGTGCATTAAAAATAAAAAATTGTGTAAATATTCCTATATTTTTAAATAATTTAAATAAATATTCCTATGGTTTCACAATCTGCAAATAAAGTTCCGGATAAGCTATCCGCAACCAGGGCTGCCGTTTGTTCTAAATTTGAAGCCATAAACGAACACACACAATATAGGAATACTTGTCAAATTTTTAGGGTTCCGTGCCTCAAAAGGAAAAACGGAACCCTTATAGGTTTACTTTATTGTCCGTCCATCCATCCGTCCGATTGTCTGTAAAGAGCCTCTATCTTAGAAACGCATGGAGATTCGTTATCAACCCTTATGTGTCCCCACTGCTGGAGCACGGGTCTCTTCCTGCATCGCAGGAAGATTAGGCCATACTCCACCACGGGGGCCAAGTCCAGGTTGGTGGAGGATTGTAAGACAGTGGCGGGCCTTACTGTCAGAAGTTATCAAGCCGCCCATAAGGTCTCTGACATGGCTTAACGACTACCATTACATGACAGCCGGCACCAACGGCTTAGCGTGCCTTGCATAGCACGGAACGCATGGAGGTATTGAGTTTAAATTAAAACCGTATACACAAATTTACAGCCTCTTGAAGTTGTAAAAAAAAAACTTTTAAGTTAAAATAAAGAAAGCTATCAAAATTCATATGTTATTCCTGTTTAAAAATGTGTCATTTGGCAAGTACAATTTTCTTGTACTACAAATACAGGAAACAATTTGAAAGTTACTAAGTAATGAGGGGCAGATTCCTTCCGCCTGTCATTTTTAATTTATCCCCCAAGTGTACCAAAATCCACCCTCCTCTTTATTTCTAGTCTAAACACGCACGGAACTACAAAAGGCCACCACGGATGCAAATAAATGCCGCACCTTCACACGTGCAGCATTCATATTTAATACGCACACTGCCGGGGCACTTTCACTTATTACAACTGAGGCTCTTCATAGGTGTAGGGTTGCCAGATCAAAAAATAAAATTTACGCCTAAAATTCCGAATGTTTTCAACTTTCCTGAGGTTTTTTGATCGTTTTATTGGCAACAAAGATATAAATTATCTGGCGAAGATATAACTTGCTCCCTCTGTATTACCAATAGTAATACAGAGGGAGCATGTTACTAGCGTCCTGAAAAGGTCCCGGGAAGCTTGTGGAGAGTCCCGTGGTCGTATTTTAGTTTTAAGTTTTAAACTTTTCATTTTGTAAATTTTGTGTTGTCTGAAAGACATTTATGTGTACAAATAAAGTGTGAAGTATTTAATGAAATAAATGTATATATTGCAAGATATAATTCATCTTACTGTCTATTTAGCCCGTGATATTACGGAATCATTTTTTTACGATTTTCTTCCAGACATATTTGTAAACTTTCTGAAACAAATAAAGTTACCGTTAGCGGCGTCCAAATGTATGGAAAAGCTGATATTCGAAACAGAGTTTATAAATGTGAACCAATCCACCAAATTTAGATCCATATGAGTCTAGGTACACCCTATACATAGTATGTTGTAAGTACTTGCGAACGCCTTAATTCTAAGCCTTGATTTCCCAAGAGAACAAATTTTGCTTTAGAGCTCAAACCATCGTAAAGTTAAGCTGCACTGACTAATTACTTGAATAGTAATCACAATCTGAACATATTTATGTTTTATATTTTATTTATATTGACATCGAAGCAGATTTCAAGCTTTTATTATAATACTTTATTGTACAAGAAACATAAAATAGGTCGTTACATAAGAAATAACATATCCAAAGGCGAGCTTATCTCTGTAAGAGATTTCTTCCGGCAAACCTTAATCTTTCTAAGGGCCGACTCGACCAAACTATTTATGCTTGGTATAGGTGCTAATCTTGGAATAAATCGAGAAATTCTCATGTTAAATTCTAGATTTATTCCAAGATTAGCACTTATACCAAGCATAAATAGTTTGGTAGAGTCGGCCCTTAGTCGTTGAAAATAACAACAATAATTGTTATTTCCTACGTCAGAATAAATAAATAACTTGGCAAAAAACTCATCATACAGTCTGTTAGCTTTTGGAATATACCTCGGGCTCTAGAAGCTTCGGTTTTCGCTGAAAGCACACGAGTGTACAGATACTACTTCCTGCTCTGTATTTCGAAATTATGTGTCATATTAGTTCCGATTTCGAAATTAAGTGTTCGAAAGGAAGTTCCTATATTTCTATTACACGAATATATCCGATTCTATCCGATAGTAGCCTACATATAATCTAAAAGCTAACAGACTATACAATTATGTAATTGACTTACAAAGTTATATATCGCGTGTCAAATCGCGATTATTTATTAGGTTAAACGTGATTACCTTATTTCCCGACGTTTTGGATGGGTTACAGTTGCCGTGGTCTCGGGTAGACTACCCGTTTTAGACTGTGTAGACTACTCGTAATTTCATTTTACCTAATAAATAATCGCGGTTAGACCCGTTTGATATATAACTAAGTAGCAATGTTTCTTAATAAGTGGCTTAAATTTGACAAGTGTTTACTAGCGTAATTTGAGAAATATCTGTAACAGTAACAGATTGAACTTGTTCCGAAATAATTGAATTGAATAATATGACTTCCATACTATGACCAACCTGCCGGCCATTTGATAGATGTCAGACAGTGCGAGTCGCGCCTTTTAACGTCAAAAGTTGTGACTTTCCAGCACATTAATTGTTAAATTCTGAAATTTCATCGCCAAAAAACGCGTGACTCCCGTCATCGTACCACCTATGCATACATCAAATATTAATCGAACCTAGGAAGTTACGTTTTAGTAATTACCTTATTCCCGACGTTTTACTTAACAGATTTGACCCCTTTAATATACAACTATGTATGAGTATTGCGAGTCATTAAGAAATACAATTGACTTTCAAAATTTTGCAAAATCACTTTGATTCAAAAAATTGCACATTTAAGCAATGATAACGTAGAAATTTACTTTACAGCGAAAGTGCCAAACGCTGAACGAGGGACGCGACATTCGTGAACAGTGAATAATAAATGAAAGGTTGTTGTTGGGTCTATTGTTCCCTTATATATAACACCTACATACAACTTTCATGGCCAGGAAATTGCCTTAAAATTATAAGGAAATACCACTTTCCACTAAAGTTGAAAATCGAACTTTTGAAATTGATTTGGAAATGTTTGTATTGCCTGATTTACTTGGTGGTACGATCTACGCGAGATACATACACTCACGCCTACATTAGACCCAAGTTTGCAACTCGCCATGAAATTTCATTAGTCACTGCATGCACTTTTTTATTTTATTTATTAAGCCATACCAAAAGCACAAATACATTGCAAGTTTACCTTTAAATTAATAAGCCTACCACAGGTTACAATTACAGCCAATTATTCCGCGCACAACAATTTCAGCTTAGCACTACCGACTCGTTCTTACAAAATTATATACTACCACTATTAGACTTAACTATTAATAGTATTAGACTCAAGCGCTCGAGGCTTAGTAGAACCGAGTGATTGAAAACAATCCCTTGAGTTAAGCAACGACAGGCGCGGTTAGTTGCAGGATGCGTGACCGTCCCGTGACCAGCGCTGGTAAAATATTTTTCAAGCGCTTTCGTGCTTCGCAAGGCACGTTAAGCCGTAGATATCGGTTGTCATGTAATGGCAGTCGTTTAGGCATGTCAGAGGCCTTATGGGTAGGAATGGTTAAGGCCCACCAACCCAGACTTGGCCCCACTTGTGGATATGGCCTAACCTTCCTATGATCCGTTCCCTCCCAGCAGTGGGGACTTAGGGACAGAGCCGTTTTTACTGCTTTTACTTTTTGGTAAGGTTTGTTGGAAGAAATCTATTACGGATATAAGATCGCCTTTTTATACGTTATTTCTTATGCAATGTCCTGTGAAATGTTTGTATGCAATAAAGTATAATTAATTGCAGGTCTGCTCTAGCCCCGGCTGCCCAAGTGATCTTCAACGAACACGAAGGTTAAGCAACACAGGGCGCGTTCAGTGCATGGATGGGTAAACCGTCTATGACTAACATTTTTGCGAGCGGTTCCGTGCTTCGCAAGGCACGTTAAGGAGTTGGTGCTGGCTGCCGTCGATAGATGGCAGTCGTTAAGCCAATTCAGAGGCCTTAGAGCGGCTTGAAAACTTCTGACAGTAAGACCAGCCACTAGTCTTGCAATCCTCCACCAATCTGGACTTGGCCCCCGAGTATGGAGTGGTGGTGGAGTGGTAGAGTATGGCCTATACTTTCCTCAGAGAAGAGACCCGTGCCCCTCGGTGATGATGATGAATTGCAAGTCAATTAACCCGTACCTTAACAAGTAGGAAGTCTCTGCTATGTAATGTTCATCGAACTATAACAATAGACTACGAATTGTAGTTTTATGAAACTCGGTCCCGACTGTCACATTCGCGCATGACGTCCGTATTTTATTTATTACAGTAAAATGCAAACAAAACAACGTCATACTTGATTGGTTGTAGCAATAAAATGTATCGAATTGAAATGTCGCTTTGATTGTCAGGTATAAAGCTATATTTTAAGAAATATGCATACATACATACATACGTACATACATACATACATACATACATACATACATACATACATACATACATACATACATACATACATACATACATACATACATACATACATACATACATACATACATACATACATACATACATACATACATACATACATACATACATACATACATACATACATACATACATACATACATACATACATACATACATACATACATACATACATACATACATACATACATACATACATACATACATACATACATACATACATACATACATACATACATACATACATACATACATACATACATACATACATTCATACATACATACATACATACATACATACATACATACATACATACATAACCTCACGCCTGTATCCCAGAGGGGAGGCAGAGACCAGGGACTGCCACTTGCCACGATCCTGACAGATCACCTTCGCTTCATCAACGTTCATAAGTCGTTGCATGCACGCACGCCGGTTCCGGGTACTTTTTATCTTTCCCTTTGCTAATACATCCCCTATCTGGTCGATGTATGTCTGCCTGGGACGACCCTTACCAACCCTTCCACTCACATTCTTTCTTCCTTCATCCTCTCCACATGTCCAAACCAACGCAACATTCCTTTCTCAATTCTAGTCACTACATCCTCTTTCAGTCCACAACGTTCTCTGATCAGACTATTGCGTATCCTGTGATTCAAAGTAACTCTACACATACTTCTCAAGGACCTCATTTCTACTGCAATAATTCTACTTTCTTGCTTTTTTTGCCACACCAAGTCTCGCTACCATACATAAGTGTTGGGACCAGCACGCCACTGTGAATAGCTAATCTAGCTCTTTTGGAGAGGTTTCGGCTACACACAAATATTTAATTTAAGAAATATGGTAATGCGTAAAATCAGTATACATTTTATTAAAAACATTTTATATTACCACGCCTGGCAATTTGAAACCGTGAGATAGATAGATAGATAGATAGATAGATAGAGATAGAGAACACTTTATTGTACATAAAAATGGAAATTACACAGATATTTCTTAACCTAAGAGTACAAACGGCGGCCTTATCACTAAAAGTGATCTCTTCCAGACAACCTTTGGATGGACTGGACTAATAGAAGGAAGTAGATGTACAAATATACAAGATTATTACAAAGGTATAAATGAATACATGCCTAAACAACAGAGTACATATAGTAATCAACAGATAAATACAAATAATTTACATAAATACACAAAATAAAAAATATATATTATTATATAAATACATAAACACTTAAGACAATATACATATTGAAAGGACATAACAAAAAACACAAACAACAAAAGATCAATTTTACGGATTACTTCAGTGTTATCGTGTACTAGCGTGATAAAACTCCTTTACCATGGCCTTGAAAATGGGAAGGAATTTGGCTTTCCGCACGTCCACTGGTAAGGCATTCCATAGTCGGACTGCCTGCAGGTAGGTATGTGAAGCCTCATACACTCAGGTTTCCTCACGAAGTTATCCTTCACAATAACGATTCGTATCGCTACTAATTTCACAATTGTAACGTTACTTACAAAACCATCTTATTCTTATTTAATTATACGACAACTCGTCTTTAAGTCAAGTATCCCAAAACAAAACAGTATCAAGCACAGAAACTCTTATATTCTATAGGTTAGTAAATCCTCAGTTCGGTAATTGACAGTGAGGCCGGCATTTAGACCTAATCTGCGCCTGATTATCTCGCTCTATATAACCTTCCCACATGCTTATCTACATAAAATCTACAGCAAAATCCTCTCTGCTCATCCATATTTTTTCGCTTGAAAAATACAGTGTAAAGAGAAATTAAAAAAACTTTAGCGCGTGCCCACTGCGACTAAAAGAGGATTAGCACCATCGCAACAAAGCTTTCTGCTTACGGATTACGTTTTTACGGTTGTTTATAATACTTTCATTCTTTCGCGTTGTTACAGATTATAAGGATATTTTTATTTTGTCTTTAAGCGACTAAATAACCCTTACCTAGACGCTAAATCATTATTGTTTTTATTTTGATTTTGTTGGTACCAAATAATCGTTTTCTATTTTAAAAAAATTATCATAATTATCAACTTGACATTTTACACTGTGGTTGGGGACTTCCTATTAAGTTAAAAGACACCTGTGCCAGGAAACCCCGCTCTTCCTACGTACTAGAGGAACATTTTTTAAGTTTGGTATAAACCTGCCTATACTATTATATAATTTGTTATATTCTATTTTATTCTTTAAAAACCTATTTAGAGGCAAAAAAATCCCGCGAACTCTGGCTATCCGTGCCAGCGCTCTTTCCAACTGAGCTAATGGGCGACTCTTAAATTTCGAAAGACATTTCGAACCTCTTTACAATATTCTCTGTATTAAGTACAGGCAGCGACGTCTGGCTGTTAGCCTCTAAATAGGTTCTTGAATTATCCTAAGCAAGGGTTAGTGCATTAAAAAAATATATATATATTTTATTCTTACCAAAGTATTGCTAGTGTGAGCCGTTAACGGTCATTCATTCGTTTGTTTGTTTGTACTTAGTTCATTCATCTATTCATTCAATTGAGGTACTTGAGAAGTGTTACTTTGAATGACAGAATATGATCAGATGACGTTACAGATTGAAAGAGTAAGTAGTGTATAAAATTAAGAAAGTCATATAACCTTGGTTTGGACATATGGAGAGGATAAAGAAAGAAATATTTACTAAAGAAATATATCCATTCAATATGGGTGGAAAAGATGGCAAGGGACGTCCCGGACGGACAAACTTGGACCAAAACGGGGCTGGACCAAAGGGCAAGGTAAAAAATACCCGAAAGCGGCATGCGTAAATGCAACGACTGATCTGTGTTGATGAAGCAAAAGGGATATGTCGGGATCGTGGCAAGTGGCAGACCATGTTAGGGGAACACAACATCGTGATAAAAGTTTTATCCTATTATCGGCTGCCGCCATCTTGCTTAATTTCATCGCGTAAAACGAGATTTCGCTACCCGATAGTGTTATAAAACTTTTGTCCCGACCTTGTGCTGCCCTACCTAGTCTCTGCCTACGCCTCCGGGGAACAGGCTTGAGTTTATAATGATGTATGTAATGATATGTTGTGCTAAACGTTAAAACTCAATATACTAACTGCAGACCCCCAAAAGTAGTTTACATTTTTGTGTAGAAAAGTGAATCAATTTGAAGATGAACACGCGGCTTTTCTACGTAATCTGTGCTATATATATTGTTGGCAGAAATGATCCAACAAGCATTATTAGGGGCCAGACCACATTATGACGAAAACGGGAACTCGCCACATAATTACTTGCTCCAGCAAAAAGTAATATCATAAGGCCAACATTTAACCCTCGGATACAGGAGTGTGATGCGAGACAACCGTTGAATAATGCATCAAGCTTCCAGCCAAACTTTACCTCTCTGCCAAGCAAAAATAACACCTGTGCTCATAAAGATAGGTTATTTGGTACATGTCTGATTAAGTTAGGTAGTTGTATGAGGCAACGCATGTCGATGCTAACCACGAAACTGGGATTATACGCAAACCTCGTCATCTGAACGGCCTCGATGAGTGAAAACTTGTTTTTATGTTATATACTTTCATAGTAATCAGACTTTTGAATTATTTTTAATTTTTTTTATTAACTTGTGAAATACGAGGGCTGCTACTTATGTATGCGGAATAGAAAAAATAAACAAATGTGTATGGCTAAATATGCTTTTATTGTTTTTCATAGTATTCTCCACTATGATCGATGCACTTTTGCATTCGATGAAACCAATTTGTAAAACACTTTTTCCACTCTGATTGAGGTATCTCCAAAACGTGCTGTTTGAACGCATCTACGGCATCTTCACGGGTCGAAAATCGTTGACCACGTAATTTATTCTTTACATTTGGGAATAAATAGAAATCATTGGGAGCCAAATCAGGGCTGTACAGTGGATGACCCATCAATTCTATTTTTTGACCATCCAAAAATGTAGTTGTTTCCTGAGATGTATGACAGCTGGCATTGTCATGGTGAAGTATGATTCTGCGTCGCTGATAGTTTTGGCGTATTTCTTCAAATACTTACGGCAAAAAAATGGTCGTGTACCACTCCGAATTAACCGTTCTGCGATTCTCCAGTGGTATTGTAGCCACATGGCCATTAATATCAAAAAAGCAGGCCACCATTTGCTTTACAGTGCTTTTTGCACGAGCCACTTTCGTAGGGTTCGGCTCATTTTGAAACACCCAAACTGTTGATTGTTGTTTAGTTTCGGGATCGTACGCGTAGATCCAGGATTCGTCACCTGTGTAGATATGATAAACAGATTTTGCGTCGCCTCCGTTGATTTTTTTTAAGGTTTTCTTGCACCATTCGACGCGAGCATCTTTTTGATCCTGAGTTAAGTTGTGCGGGATCCAACGCGAACAAATTTTTTTTACAGACAAATGTTCATGTAATATCCTATGAATGCTCGTCATACATACTCGTATGCCCAGAATAGCCTCTATCTCGCGATACGTAACATGGCGATCTTGCATTATTAGTTTTCGCACAGCTTCAATATTTTGTGGCACAACCACCGATTTCGGGCGACCTTCTTTAACTTCGTCCGTGAGCTTACTGCGCCCGCGATTAAACTCACTAAACCAGTGATACACAGTCGTTTTTGATGGAGCTTTACCAACAAAAGTCGAAGTTAATTGATCTACGCACTGTTGTTGCGTTAAACCACGTCGAAAATCGTAATAAATTATAGCACGAATATTTTCACGAGTGAGCTCCATTTTTTCAGCGACATGACATTTTAAACCCAACAAAAACAAAACACTAACGTATATAAGAGAAAAATATTAGCGGCCAGTATTTAAAAAAAGAACGAATTTGACCATGGAGGTCAGACATTGCATTTAAAATTATTGGAATCCCAGATTCCGCATACATAAGTAGCAGCCTATGTATAATGATCTTGGGTTTTTGGTCTGTATGGGTTGCTTGAGGTGAAATGGAGGCTTTAAGTTACCATTTTTATTAGTTAACCCCCGAACATGAAGTGAACAGCATAATAATGAAACAAGGTATTTTATAATAAAACTCCATCATCATTATCAGGCTATAGTAATCCGTTTCTGCTTCAATGGACATAACCCTCCCATAGCGGACTGTCTTCAGCTTGCCGCATCAAGCATTTGTCTGAAGTTTTTCGCAAAAATAATAATTATAATTCCATCGTATTTACAGTTCTGAAAACACTTACTAAATTACAGTTTCTGTTACATAGCTAGTTAGGTTCCTGACTCTTAAACTAGGGGACCATGTATCTTAGCAGTCAAATCTTATTGCTAACTAAATACAAACAAAAGTCACGCAAATACTACAGTAAGCGTATACATTGCGTGATACATTGACATCGTTTACGTTGATGTCGCCATACTTGTTCTTTTCATCAGACTTCAAACAAGTTACTGTTAACATTTGATTGGTATACACCGTGGTCAGTGTTTTATGCACAAAAGTCACATACGAAATCATTCATTGTCTGCAATAAGCCTCATAGAGACCATTTTTTACAATTACATTCGTAAGATCATGGGCGGTGACAGAAAGAGAGGATCCGAAGATCGGGCTCAGTGGCGTGTCTTGGGAGAGGCCAATATCCATCAGAGAACTGACACCGGCTGGTTACAATGATTATGATAGTGATAGTTAGACCTGAGATTTCCGCACTTAACCTCATAGTTGGGCCATTGTACGTAGCAAGCGCTGAGGTACGCTAATACCTCAGACTAGGGTTTCCTTACGATGTTTTCCTTAACCGTCAGCGAGTAGTATTGCTACTATAATTTCACAAATGTACATAACTTAGAAAACAAAGTCATACCGGGGTTTGAACCCACGACCTCCCGATTGAGAAGCCGGAGTTCTACACCGCTCCGCTACCACCGCTCTTGACAGTGATTTAGCACATAGTTTTTTATTTGTGAAGTTGGAGTAGAAACACCGTGAAGGAAAACATCGTGAAAAAAACCAGAGAGCTGAGATGTTCGCTTTCCTCAGCGTTCGAAATTGCCAATTCGTGGTGGGCACTCGTAATATTCAGGCCTATAACCTCTCTCTTCCTCTGAGAGAAGGCATGAGCCCTGCAGTGGAACGTTCATAGGTTCGATAAAAAATTGTTTTGATATACTTTTTATTTTTTAGCTTAAAATTCTCAATTGACGACATATTATTATAGTAGGTACTTAATTTTAAAAGCGACTTGCCATTAAATCAAACAAGCAAACTACTAACGCTGTAATATAATATTCTGTTTGTTGAACCATTTCACTTAACGGCTGGTAGCTCGAAAAAGCTCCAATAACTACACACTTCAGTGAATAGAGGTAATTTTCATTTGTGCCACACAAACAGAAAAATATAACGATTCATTTTGTATTTTTTTCGGAGCTTTTTTTACATTTTCGCGGTGTGTTTAAGCTCCGCATGCACCGGTTTTATTTTATTTTTAACCTGTCGAAAAAGTGAACAATAATAAAAAAAGACTATGCTGAAGCGATATCGGATACGGAGAACTTCTGTCCACCTAAAATAGCATTCAGCAATGTGAATAACTCTTGTGGTGAATGAATACCCTAGAATCATACTGCACTAACGGTATGATTCTACGTTAAGCACTCTTGAAACTAACGAGACTTATCTAAATAATAATATTTATCTAAATAATAATAATAATATTATCTAAATAATAATAATAATATTTAGTACACATACTTAGAATATTTTCGGGGCTTAATCACGTAGTAATTTGTCATCAAGATGTGTTCGAGTGGAAAAAAGTCGCATGGCTTATCGTCCGACATTGTCAGTGCAGTGTGTCGCAATCCTAATAGTGCTTTGTGATGGCTGATTGAGGGTAGTCTGAAACCTCATCAGCCGAAGATGCGAACGGGTGCCAGCCATCAGTCTTCTCGTGACCACGATGACTGTAACATCGTTGAAACGTCGAGGTAAAATACTCGTAGCAATAAATTACTACGCGATTAAGCCCCGAAAATATTCTAACTAATATGTACTTATACTATTTTTATTTTTAATGCACTAACCCGTGCTAAGGACAAATTTAAAAAGTTTTTAGCCTCTAAATAGGTTTTTAATATGTACTTTTATGATCAATTTCCAAATATTGTTTAATTTTAAATGTCACAAATATTGATTACAAGATACAAATAAATTCATAATTCAAAAATATACTTTACCTCTAATGATTAATGTGATAAGTAATATAATGTGATTCAATAAAGTCGATAAAGTGATTCGTGGTACGATTCATCGAGACTATCAACCGTCGATGCACTCAGTTACATTACAATTTGCACAAAAATGTAACGGAGGTTGGTTAGTTACCGACTTCAGAATTATGCAATCATTTTTTTTTTATTATCTTGAGAGGGTAGGTATAGTGAAGAATCATAACAATAGCTTTTAAGACTTCCTTTGTTAAATAGAAACAGCATTCTTACCAACATAATTTGATTTATAACTTTGCTAACTCAAAGTTACGCTTACGATGACCTTGATTGTAAATTCTGAACTTTCCGCCGTCAACGTGTATATAAGAAAACAACTATACATAATTATATGTTTTCTTTCTTTTCTTAGACGCGCAACATAAAACTTAGGTACTTATTCTGTCAGTGGGCGAAAACCATAAGATTTTTCTCTGCCGCTGTTATCACTCGGTTAGGTAAAATACATTTTTATTCTTAAATACATAGATTTCAGTAACTTATAATGTAACTTTGCGCGTAATCCAAAATAAACGAGGTATTGGCTGTGGCGTAGCCACACAGCGTAGCGGCTACGGCGTAGCATGTATTACTCGTAGCGCTTTGTGTATGCCTTGCTCTGCGGCGAAGTCTACAAATAGTTGTAGCAGCTAAGGTTTATAAACTTTAGCAAAACTTCGGATCAACCGTCCCAGTTGTTTCAAATTAACACTTCTATGGACAATCATCGCACACACAAATGGTTTTATTTTGTACATTACGTAAATTTGGACGTTTTAGCAGTACCACTCAGCTTTCTAACAGCGAAGAAAAAAATCGTGACAAAACCTCAGTGTCTAAGGTGTGCACATACTTAAGTGCTTTAAATTGCCAATTCGCAGTAGTCAGGCGTGGTAATTATGCCTTATATTTCAGAAAGATTACGCAAGGTCCATAGGTTTGATCCCCAGTTCGGGCATGCTGGGAGGAGATGTTTCGGCTGCAAATGAAAGTTTGGAAAGTACCCAATATGATTTTATTATTTTTGTTGCACTAACCCGTGCCGAGGACGATTTTAAAAACCTATTTAGAGGCTAAAAATCCCGCCCATGCTTGGACCCGAACCCACGACCTATGCCTAACCGTACCAGCGCTCTCCCAACTGAGCCAATGGGCAAGTGCCGGCATCAGCGAAATTTCGAACCTCTTTACAATATTATCTGTATTATTTACAGGCAGCGACATATGGCTGAAGTTATTGGCATCAATTGTTTAGCCTCCAAATAGGTTTTTAAAATAACCAATAATTTAAGAATTCTTTTCTAATCTTAGAATGAGGGCTGTTTTATTTTCATTCAGACAAAGAGCTCTTAACTGTTAGTACTCGCATTGTCCAGACCAGGCGCCATTATTGGAAGTTATAGCTCGTAAAGATGTTGGCTTTCTTCTTAGTAAATTAGAAGTAATTGTTTTTAGCGCGTCGAGTAGGCTCTCAAACAACACTTTCCTTTTAGGTGTGTTCACAGTTTTTTGTTCATTATTGTTTATGTTGATTTCGAAATGTTATTTTTTATTGACTTCAAAGCAGGAGGATGTTCTTAATTTTTCGGAGTCTTTTGTTTATTTGTATGTAGGTATATTCCCCAATTATTCAAGGACACCTGGGCTGACTTAAACTTTTTTTTTGTTTAATGGATGATATTTAAAGGTGGTCCCAAGGTCATCAAGTCAAGATCTGATCATAGGGTCCGGGAGAAATTGAGCAAAAGTGTCATATTTTAAAGAAACATTGAAACGATTTAGGTGTTTATGACAGTAACTCGTGGATGTGCTTTTGGAAAACACAATTTGCTAGCATAGTAGTGATATTCATGTGAAACTGTAAAGTATGTTTTTTAAATAAAAAAATAATGCCCTACCGAAAAACACTACAGGATTAAATCACAGAAATTATTTAGCTATAAGCTCCAAACATATGCCAAAGTGCTTCTCGTCAATATGATACGTAAATATAGGACAATATTGAATAAAAATCATTCCATAAAAGGTTCCATAAAAGCTTTTTTTGTGAACAGTAAATAATTTTCATGATTAGTGATGATTTTACTGCAAAGTCGACTCAGTTACGGGCACTGGGCTCATATTAACACGTGGCACTGGCCTAATCGTGCGGTTTGAGGCCACAAATATGATACTGAACCACAGATTTAGGCTTATTATGTACTGAAAAATATCAGCCAGATACGTGACGCTAGTAAGGTAAATAAAAATCTCTATGCCTTCAAAAATACGTGACACACATACCTTTTTCACAACCTTCTTTGATTGTAAGCCCAATTTTATATTTCCATATGAAACAGCCTTCATATTTGGGCGTGTTGTGTGGACCATAGCTGTAGCTATTGGGTAAAGTCATTCCATAAAATTCGGGCGCTTACGTCTTTGACGTAAAAAGCCTTTCAGTTTGGTAGTAGTAGTAACCCCTAACCTGCTAAAATTTCACGCAAAGCTATAATGTCGCCTCGGCGAGGGCTGCGGCTCTCTTACGTGTCTTGTGCAATTCAGCAATTCATTTTTTATCCGTTGAGTAGCGCAAAGTAGCCATTACTGAGATTCTTGATTCGTACCGCGAGATGATGCCAGGGCCACATAGTTTCCACGTTAACAACTTCTCTGTCCAACACATAATTAAATTCCAATTCCCTGCGTCGAAAGCTAAATAGTTGTATGCCCAAAGATGTAATAAAAATGAGTCAAATGTGAATCATGTACTTATTGCAATACTCTCTTCTGAGTCATGTACGACTCTTGGACAGGGAAATTGTCAAAACGCGTACCCATTTCCACGTTAAGCCAATGGTAACCAACCAAGCCGTGTAATTCAAAATTTACAAAGAGCGGTATGTAAATGGCCAGTGCAAAAAAGGTGTGTAAGATCGTGGGCTTCGAATATGTTTACCAGGCAAAGACGTCACAAACATGAAAGTACACTTTATTTGTATTAAACAAGTACAGGGGCCTCCTGTGGGAATTGAACAAACGACTTCCGTTTTGGTAGTCAAGCGTGTTAACCGCGAGACCAAGAAGGCTGACAAATATCGAATAAACAAAAATCTTTATTTTCCTACATCCTCTGTCAGTCGAGAACTTTCCCTAATTACTATATGCTGTTATTCAAAGGAAAATAGGCATCGTGAGGAAGGTTGTTATTTATTTCATTTACCTTTTCTTCTAGATGCATGCACGCATGCCGGGTGCCTTTTATGCTTATACATATTTTTTATCCGGTATACAATAATGAGTATTCATATCGTATCCCCTATGGTTTTGTTCCCCTGTTCATTCCCTATTTTTGTGCAGCCAATAGAACCTCTACTGTCCGTTTGGTCAGTTTACTTAATCTTTTAGTTCAGTTTCTTGGATTTAGCTGTAAGCACTGTCACGTAACAATTTAGTTCCGGTCAAAAATATAACGATTATACTATTTTTATTTTTAATGCTAACCCGTGCAATTTTAAAAACCTATTTAGAGGCTAAAAATTCCACCCATGTCGGGATTCGAACCCGCGACCTCTGGCTATCCGTGCCAGCGCTCTTTCCAACTCAACCAACGGGTGACTCACCGGCATCAGTGAAATTTCGAACCTCTTTACACTATTCTCTGTATTACGTACAGGCAGCGACATCTGGCTGGCTGAAAATATTTTACAATATTTGATGTCAGGAAAATTTTAAAGTCTGCCTGTATCACTAACAATCATCATCATCATCATCAACCCATTATGTCTTCACCAACAGGCACGGGTCTCTGATGAAGATATAGGCCATACTCCACAACGAGGGCCAAGTCCGGATTAGTAACAATAGTATAAGATTATTTTTTTCACTTACGTAATGTCTCTCTTTTACTTTTATAATTTTGATGGACCCTTTAACTTGAAAAAAATTATTTAACAGTAGATTATTGTACTAGGTTCTAAGAGCTCTAAAGGTGCAGTCTTATTTACTGTGTACTGGAGTACTTGGAAAACGCGTCTCCGAACAACATATCCACTGAGCTATGTGGCGCGCTTGGCAACAATCAGGACCTAGGCTTCCGTAATCATATTGTTTCACTGAAAATAGGCGTGACGACATTAACAAATAATAAAAAAATTAACGATATTAGGGGAAAATACAAATTAATAGGATTTAAAACACATATTTTAGTTATATAAAAAAAGAGATCACCAATATTTTCAATAATATAAAAGTTTATACTCGCAATACTGCTTTTAATAATTTTGACTGAAAAAACAATTACACCGCGTGACGTCACGCTTCGGTAAACGATGTTTGTTAACCTAGTCGTGATGTCAGATTCGGTGCCATGACACTGCGAGCTGTTGTCTCACAGATTTAAAATAATTTTAGAAAAATGGCTTTAATCTTCGTTGAACTTTAGTTTATTACAGATATTATATAGGTTACAGGTGGACTTGAATAAATAAATTATCGTTCCTGGGCATATCTGCTGCAAAAGACTTATCTAGTAGTGAAGCACGGGAACGCTGCTACAGTCATGGAATTAAGTATTCATGCAAACATTTTTGTTTGACACATGGAGTGAATACTTTTATCGAAAGAAATTGCAATCGCCGTTATTACTTTTAAAACACATTATACTGGAACAAAATCGGCAATATTTATTGTCATATTCATTCAGATTTAACTGCAGAGGTATAGCGCCGAAATTAAATTTAGCATGTCAACTGACAAACGATTTCATTAAACACGCTATCTCCGGGGAGTTTGATATGAAAACAGTTTTTGAACGCTGTCGAAAATCTATATAATTTTAACATTCAATTTTATAAAGCTTTCCTCGAAAATGTTATCTGTTCGAGACAGTTTATTGCATTTTTATCTGGCTTATGGTCACTTTTCAGATAAATAAACAGAGTTGGAAAAATGGATTTCAAACAACTAAAAAATACTGAAAATGTGCTTTTAAAGTTTTGCTAAATTGTCAGTTAAATAATTACGAATTATTTTGATAGATACCGAATTACCTCTCTTTTAAGTCAAATCGAGTGGAAAACATTTCAGTACTGTACTTCACTTTTTAACAATCTCGCAAATGTATGAAATATACATGGAAGTTTATCAAAAAATTTTGAAAAGGTTTCCATTGATTGCTTTCCAAAGTAATTTTGCTTTGTATGAATTTGCATATAAGTATTTAATTATATGCGGTTTCCAATAAAGAGAAAGAAAGACAAAGAAAATATAGTGACGAATAATAAAAGTGACGTTTTTGTTAAAGTGGATTGAATTCTATACAAGCTTACGGTTGTATACTGGAGATATAGGTAGAGATTGCCACTGAAAAAAATGCTAACCCAAAAAACTACTACAATACTCTCACATTTTACTCAGAAGCGATAAAACATAAGAAGGGCTTAGGAGGAAAGAATACTGCCGTAATGAACATAAAGTCAAGCAAAGTATAGGTGGAGGAATGCTCAATCCTTTGTGATACTCAACAAAGAGAAATGATTCCATTTCTCTTCAGCTACTCAGCTTTAGTTCTTTAAACCCGTAACAAACGCTCCGGACCGTTAGATACAAGTTTTTTATAGATCCAAGTTCATTATTGGTCCAATTCCCATTTCACCCAACATGCTTTTCAACCAATTCCCATTTTACACAATTCCCATTTCACACAATTACTTTTTTATAAAATTTCCATTTCACGTAAGTCCCGTTTTCATCCAATGTTCTTTTTAAAAAAAATCCTCTTTGCTGCTCTATTAATATTGAAGTGCCTGATTTGACATTGTCAAGAAGAAAACTATTTAAATCGTGTTGAATGATAGAATGTTTGCGTCCCAAAAAACCAAAAGTCACTTCAAATAAAATGGAGTTCAAATTCGTCAAAACGAAAAGAAACCGAGATTCGATATTAAAAGATCCGTACCGGTTCAATTTGCATAGCAAAAATAAGTCCGGCTCGACAATATGGGTGTGTATAGAAGAAGACTGCGGTGCGTCCATAGATGTTACGAGGACAAAAATATTACGTGAAAATAAAAGTCACTGCTGCATAACTCCCGAAGATTCATGCGAAAATAAAATAAAAATGCTAATTGAACAATGCAAGAAAGATGTCTGCGAAAATTTCAATCCAGTACAACAAATATTTGAAAAAGTCTTCGAAAATTTTTCATGTGCCCAACACAAGCCGTCATTTGAGTCGTACAAAAGCATGCTGTACAGAGAGAGAAAAAGGTTTTTGGAATGTGACTTAAAATTTAATAGTCTTTATGTACGCATACCTCATGTGCTTGGCAAAAAGTTTGTTTTATTAGACGTTTGTTTTATTATTTTGCAGATGGTACATTTATATGTGAACCAGCGCCATTCTTGCAAATGTACACCATACATATCGATTGTGGTTCAACCAAAAAGGCAACACACATACAACCCGTGATATTCGCACTGTTGCCCAACAAATCGCAAGCTACGTACACTCGTCTATTTTCTCTTTTAAAAGAGCGTTTAAATATAGACATGAGCTCTTTTAAAGCGGATTATGAATTAGCTGCCCTAAATGCCGTCAAAGGCGTTTTCCCTAACGCTAAGATTTCTGGCTGCTACCACCACTATAATGACGCCATTTGGCGAAAAGCAAGAGGACTACAGATTACTGAATGTCAGTCCGGCAAAAGGCTGACTAGGTTGTGCGCCTCATTACCTCTGCTGCCAGACAATGTTATTGGAGATACCTGGCAAAAAATTACTGAAAATATAGAAGACGATAATGACTTCAGTGCATTCATGTCATACGTTACAAAGCAGTGGATGAATTCCCTGACAGCTGAGGTCATTAGTGTAGCTTTCGAACGACATCGTACCACAAATGCATTGGAAGGTTGGCACCGTCGCATAAATGCAAGAATTCCCCGGAAGCCAAATTTTCATTTGTTCTTAAACAAACTGCGTAAAGAGGCTAATCATGCTGACGCTAAAACAAAACGTAGCTTATTTATTGGGCCGAAGAAAAATAGAAAAAAGTGTGATATGGAGTTCGATCGAAACTATAAAATCATACTAAAAAGTCTTCAAAGACACGAAATTGACCCATTGGAAGCACTACAAAAGATAGTGTATCTAAGACAGCCTGTTGCTTAAATATACCAAAGTTTAAAGTTATGTTTAAGTGAAGGACTTTATCCTGAAGTACCTGGATGACCGAGCTTTCTCGGTATTTTTTTTTGTTGACGTTTTCAAAGAATGAAACCTAGCTAGATCGATTTATCGCCCGCGAAACCCCCTGCATACTAAATTTCATGAAAATCGTTGGAGCCATTTCCGAGATTCAGGTTATATATTTTTTATACAAGAATTGCTCGCTTAAAGGTATTAGATAGATAAGTTGAAATACCTGTGGTAGTACCTAAGTTTACTTATATTTTAACAATAAATGTGTATACCTATTTCTTTCGTTTCATTCATACTATAGTATTCATAGTAGTTTCAGATTGGCAAAAAGAAAAACATAATGCTTATTTGGTGACGTCACCTATCCTATGTCACTCTCATTGTCAAGACGAATCTAAAGACATCTCAAACCAACAAAGCCGTTTGGCCTCTACGTCGTCGTCATAAAGAAACTTATCCACATACATACATACGCGCGAAAAGCATAACCCTCCTTTGTTTCACAGTCGGGTAAAAACCTTGCCGTATCGGGGATTTGGGTAAAACTGCACTTTGATGAAATGGCATTAGTATGTAACGAAAATTTGCTGAATCGGAATTTGGTTAAAACTGCACTTTGATGAAATGGGAAAAGAATGAAACGGCCTTAGGATGTAAATAAAATTGTATGTAATGACCCAGACCCCCAAATATAACATAACCTCACGCCTGTATCCCAGAGGAGTAGGCAGGGACTGCCACTTGCCACGATCCTGACAGATCACTTTCGCTTCCGGGTACTTTGTATCTTTTTTTTTTGTTAATTCATCCTCTATTTGGTCGATGTATGTCCGCCTGGGACGTCCCTTACCAGCCCTTCCACTCACATTCGCAATATATATTTGTTTCGTCAATCTTTCTTCCTTCATCCTCTCCACATCTTATTACCATTAACATGATTGCAGTTTTTTTTATATAGCCTATAAACGTCCCACTGCAAGCCATAGGCCTTCTCTCAGAAAGAGAGCATGGGCTCGTGCCCACCGCAAATTGGTAATTTCAAGCGCTAAGATATTTGTACACCTCAGAGACTTAGGTTTCCTCACGATGTTTTCCTTCACCGTTCGCGAGTGGCGTTACTACTATAACTTCATGAATGTACATAACTTAGAAAACAAAGTCATTGGTGCATGCAAGCACTAGTAAACAAACTTAGTCTCTCGCGACGGCAGCGGTAGCCGAATAGGCATAACAATGGTGGTAATATAATTTGTTGAAAACCCCGAGTGTGTGTCGGCCTGGAGAATAGCACCAACCCAAAGCTACCCGCGGGTGTCGTAAAAGGCGACTAAGGGACACAAACCGGGGGGTGGGCAGCAGCGCCCCCGACAGTACAATTCCACCAGACTGCGATCCCCAACCCGCATGCCCAGCGTGGGGATTATGGGCATTACTCATTAGGGGAGGGCTATGTCAAGCAGTGGACTAATATAGCCTGTAGAAGAAAACCCAGTGACAAAAGTGACAGTGACAGTGCTGAGTCGGGCCCATTTTGGGGGCTCAATACTTAAAACCTATGTAGGTATTACATTATTTTGTTTTCGTGTTGTAAAAACGATTTATTTTTTACCTGTGTTTTTTTTTTGCTTTCTGTGTATTTTTTTTTGTAATGGATTTATGTATGTTCATTTTGTTTTGTTTTGAGTATTGTGTCGTCAAATAAATACATTTTCTTTCTTTATTTCAAAATTGTTCATTTTCCCTTCTCAGTAGAGTATGTCTCCTCCTTCCTTCTTCTTTCTTAATAAGTTGATTATCCGAACACAGCTGCCTGAAAAGCTTAACGAAATAACTGCCTAATAAAATCCCTTTGATGCTAAGCTGATTCGGTTCCCTCCAACTTATTCACAAACATTCACTTTGTACCTACGCACTACCAACGTATTAGCCCTAAACTAGGTCGGGCAACCAGCTCGAGTGCGGGGCAAATCAGCTGAAACCTAATTAGTACTGACTTCGCTCAAGCCTCGACGGTAGCGCGTTAATTTTCCACTAGCTGTGCGGCCTTATCATCAAAGGGCAGGCTCAGAATATCATTGTCAGAAGGTTAACTTTACTTAGAAGTCAGCGATATCGACTACTCTTTGAACCGCTCGTGGCCTAGCCAAACCGCGTGACTGGAATTAATCACTTGAGTTAGGTATTATAGTAACTTCAAGTAGGCACAGTTCCAATATACATTTTTTTATTTTAAGTAGACAATTGTAGGAAAATAAAGGTCTCGTCATCATTCACTTGGGTTCACTTGGGTTAAGCAACAACAGGCGCGGTCAGGTGCTGGATGGGTGACCATTCCGTGTTTACCGCTAGTGGCATTTTTTCCGAGCGCTTCCGTGCTATGCAAGGCACGCTAAGCCGTTGGTGCCAGCTGTCATGCAATGGCAGTCATTTAGGCGTGTGAGGCCTTCTGAGCGGGTTGATTACTTCTGACAGTGGCCCGCTATTGTCTTACAATCCTCCACTATCCCGGACTTGGCCCCCGTGGTGGAGTATGGCCTGACCTTCTTGTAATGCAGGAAGGGACCGGTGCCCCCGCAGTGGGGACATACTAGGGTTTATATCGACTACTCTTTTGAGCCTCAGATTTTATAGATTCTTTACATGTAGGGTGCTAACGAATCCGTCTTTCTAATGAGCTACATTTACGTACTTATGGATAGACATGCTTACATAAATGCTAAGCATGTCCATTCAAGCCTCGATACACGGATTCAAAACGCACTACGCACACGCGTAGTTTTCTTGGTGTGACAACCTGGTGTGACCACGAGTCCGGACTCCTTTTACCAAGATATGGTCTATTTATATGACAAACTTAATCTAAATTAGCGTTTTTATGTCACTAAACTTTCTAAGTTAAGAGTTTTATGTAGAAAAACAAAATTTCGAAAGATATATATAACCCCGTCAGTCCTCACCTTGAAAATATGAAATGAAATGTTTTTATTCAAAATTACGCAGAAACTGCGGCTTAATGAACGTTAAAATTCAATGATACGGATAGCCAGAGGTTGCGGGTTCAAATCCCGGCATGGGTGAAATTTTTAGCCTCTAAATAGGTTTTTAAATTTGTCCTTAGCACGGGTTAGTGCATTAAAAATAAAAATAGTATATTCAAACTAGGTGTCCATTTCAAAATCTAGATATTCCAAACTTAGTCTTTTCAAAGTCCTTAATTAACATAGTTTACATAAATAATATACAACATAGAACTCATGCATTGTACTGGCTTTAGTTCCAGACCTCACTGTCATCTAAATAACGATAGAAAACCAAAGTAATTTTCAAGGTAGCCCCTGAAGTTGCAGCTAGACTCAAGTGTAAAAAATGTACTAACTAATATACCACTAGTTAACGCCACCACTCGCTACCCTAGCTACACTCGCTAACTGAGCACTTGAAATTGTCAATCCACGGTGGGCACGCATGATAATAAAGCCGATTTTCTCTCTCTGAGAGAAGGCCTGTGCCCTGCAGCGGGACGTTTATATGCTACATAAAATAAAAATATATATTACAACCCGTTAAAAAATTTCGCAGGAAATACAATTTCGGGCCACAGCGAGAAGTGAACCGCAACAATTCCAATTCAAACGATATAGGATGGAATCAATCTACTCGGAGCTCGCCTCAACTTGGAACGAAACTTTTTTTAGTTGCTTATTACAATATTTGAACTGACATGCGAAGCTTGTTTATCACGCCTAACATGCACTCGTGGTGAAAATAAATAAAAACATTTTAATATTAACGTAGATACGTTCATATTAAAATGTTTTCGTTCTTAGATAAGTACGAACAAATATTAAGTTACTGTAGCGGTCAAGCGACTAAATACCCGCTCCGCTTATGCTCCTGTGAACGCGTCCTTATGAACAAGTTTTATGCAGCCACTCCCCATCTCGCCGCACCTCACCGCCCGCGGCGACTAAGCGTGAGCTGCGGCCGCGCCGGCCGCGCGGCTTTATTGCCTTTGTATAATTTACGTAGCTACTTACTTATTACTTCTAAATCTTTGTACATATATTTTGCTTCGCTGTTGTATTATAATTCTTTCTTCAATTCTAAATAATACGCTTCATTTCATCTTCGCTAAAACCCTTTTCTTACTATCGAACTGTGCTTGCTGTCTTCAACTTCTACTTCAACTAAACGATATATATCGTGGAGTGGGTGACTACATCATCTCCACATTGCTATAGAAATACGTAAGACTAATTACTCATAGCAATAAGACGGTATCTTTACATTTTTCTTTTACCATGTTCTGGCATTAGTAATGAAATTTTGTATATTCACATTTGCCCTTCTGTAGTGAATATTTCATGGCGTTACACCCCTAAAGGGCCGTCCAGACCACTGGGCAAACAGGCAACGCTGCAAAGGGTTTCTTTGTACAAGGCACAGTGGTTCGTGCATAATCTTCCTTGTTTGTATTAGATGGGAATTGTGAATTTGTCGGTGCGTTTTTGTGCCTTGTTGGCGGTTTAGAGGTAATCATGTAATTGATTTTGGTATCTCCTCATGAGCCACGCCACTTCGTTCTGTCCTTGGCAATCCTCAACTAGCCGTAGCCGCTGATGGAAACCTGCCTCAGCACCTTCATTATGTAACTTTTCATGCATAAATCTGTGTGCGAAAGCAGAATGTTTACTTAGCTCTCCCGTATAGATACGAGGCATAATATAAATCACACATAACGGATTCCGCATTTCAGTAGATTCTGATACGTGACAGTGATATTGAGCAACTTAATTGGACAGTGATATCGAGCAACTTCCGCACATTTCCGCACACAGATGTATACGTGGAAAGTTATATCATCAAGTGCAGATCGTTTGACCGCAGAGTGGATGGGTAAGTAAGTTTATCATAATGTTTATTGTTCAGCCACCCCCCCCCCCCCCCCTCTTGCCCGTGTAGGTATAAGTTATTGTATCTTCCTATGTTTATGAAAGTTTTTTATTGTAGTTTACCTTATTTTCCTGCACTCCTTTGCGAGTCTCTGCAACACCAAACGTTTGCTGGAAGAGAATGCTTCTTGCATTAAGCGCGCCCTTGTACATTTACTCATGTAATTAGTGCTATAAAGAAAATGAAATGAAATGAAAAACGTTTATTATGTACTAAAAGTTACAGTATTTGTCCTGGCTCCCAAACTAGGATACCCTGTGCTATGGGTAAGAATAAAAATAAATAAAAATATATATGGCCCACAGCTTTATCTCAGAAAGAGAGAATGGGTTTAGTTACTAAGGGCCACCGCGAATTGAAAATTTCAAGTGCTGAATGAACACCTCTGACCCTCATGTTTCCTCAAGCACTTGAATCTACACCGAGCTGCAAAACTAAGTACTACAGTTTTAATCTTGTTTTATCCTAAGCTACCCAAAAAAGTTGATTTATTTTTTCAGCCATGTCTTAAAAGAAGGTTACCTACAATGGAGTTTTAGTACAAAAACTGAAATTCTTTTTCGAGTCCCTTTTATTTCGAAGGTTTTTCTTTGTGTACTTAAAAAGTTAATCCTATTTTAAAAGTGATCCTTAGTTTCGCAGGCGAGTGTATTAGGTAAACTTACTGTTCCAGATCTCTTGACAATATTGTACGTAATACAGAGAATAGTGTAAAGAGGTTCGAAATTTCACTGATGCCGGTGAGTCGCCCATTGGCTCACTTGGATAGAGCGCTGGCACGGATAGCCAGAGGTCGCGGGTTCGAATCCCGGCATGGGTGGAATTTTTAGCCTCTAAATAGTTTTTTAAAATATTGCTACCGCTGTATCAAGTTGACTGGTTCAAATAGAGTTAAATTGAGACTTTCCCAGTTTTGAATTGTATTGAAAAACATTCTGCAATTAGAGGTTAATAAAAATTATACCTTTATTGCTTACAATAAGAGCCAATTTCCCACTCCCGAGCGTCACCTTCGCACGTGTCGGTCCACTAACGAAGGGCTATCTATCGCCCTCAGCAGTGTTTGCGCAAACATCGTCCTCAAACAAAGTCCCAACTGTCGCACCTCTGCCGCTACAAAGCAACTATTGATGTACCATGTGGTAATAAACAATCACCTTTCCTGAAACTCACCTTTATTCTGCATCATTCAGCATCATCATCAACTCATCATGTTCTCACCGAGGGGCACGGGTGTCTTCCCTGAGAAAAGTATAGGCCATACATATAGGCTTTCCACCACGGGGGAAAAGTCCAGATTGGTGGAAGCTTGCAAGACTAGTAGTAGGTTTTACTGTCAGAAATTTCAGAAGAAGCTGCCATTTGTACTGTAGTTTTTATATAATTTCTGTTACTGTAATTTCTGTGTACAATAAAGAATATTCTATCCATCCATCCATCCATCCATCCATCCATCCATCCATCCATCCATCCATCCATCCATCTATCCGTCCGTCCGTCCGTCCGTCCATCCATCCATCCATCCATCCATCCATCCATCCATCTATCTATCTATGTTTTCAAGAAGCCCTAAGGCCTCTGACTTGGCTTAGCGACTGCCATCTTTACGAACGTTTATTTTCACATGTAAGTCAATGGTCTATAGCCTATGGAAGTTATACTTACATATGTGGGATAAAGAACAAGTCAATGGTTGCCACATCAAGGGTTGGCTGGAAGAGATTTCTCATGAAGTAAGCTAGCCATGTTCACTTTTATATTTTTATAATTTTGTGTTTTCTTTATGAGTTTTATGTGTGCAATAAAGTATGGTATAAAGTTTAGTTTAGGGGGTGATTTAAGCGATTACCCGTACTCGTCCACAGCTCGAAATTGGAAATAATTTATTTCAACGTAAAGAAATTACATACTGTTTGATGAATGTCAATGTATAGTGTTAGCCGCCGCCTTTCGGCTGTACTTGTAATGGAGCAAAAGGCAGCGGGAAAACAAAATTCCACTCTGACCATCGTTTCTCAAATCATCTTAAGATTAATACATTAGTAGCGTATTATAAGATCCCAAGATTCCGACATTTCATTTCGTTTCGTTTTGTTTCGTTCCATTTCATTCCAACTAAGTAATTATCCAAATGATCGATGCAATAACATTATTAATTTAATACAACTATTAAACGCAGTAGATGATTTATAAAAGCGTCCAGTGGCAATTCTCTGACGACAATAAATAATTGAAATGAATATTTACAAAGAATTGAACTCAAGCCCTACATTATTATTATTAATAATAATAATACTATTGTTGCACTCTAAAAAGTGTACAACATACAGTAGACTAAACCTATATATTCTATTAACTATTCAAACCGATTTTCAATATATTATTATATTATTGCTGTGGTATTTGTATGTGCCCCCCCCCCCCCCCCCCCCTCCCACTTTGTAACACATTTAGATACTTAGAAGTATTTTTATCTTTTCCTTTTTGCACGCCCAAATGTTGCCTCTCCTGTACTATCTCTCAATTAGCATTAGGTCCTCATTTTCTACATTATCTTTCGTGCAATGAAGAATTAATGATGATAGACTCTTAGTTTGGACATAAAATAATACTAAATCATGTATTTTCCTGATGTCTCCCAAAAAATAGAAGGAGTTTCTGAACATAGATGTAAATTAATTCGAAGTTGCGACAGACTCGTCCATAAACGGGATTATATTTTATGAACCCAGGGCTACTCAACTGTACGCTGTTAGCGGTAAAAAGCTTTAAACGTCCGTTAAATTATTAAAAAACGATGTCGTTTCAATTCCCCGCCATCGTTAATTTAATTTAATGTGCTTGTTTAATATGTAATTGTTTCACACGATATATTTGCAAAGAGATTTTAATGAACTACGATGACATTGAATAAAAATTTCAAGTTAAATAAGTATTCTATATAGTCAATATCAATGATAATTTAGATTATTATTTAATACTATTTTATACTATAAGATACTGTAATGTGTAGGTATTTATATAGTTTACTTATAAGTTATACTTTTGATTGCATGTGACATTTTTCAATAAAGTCTGTTAACCCTTAAATAGTTTTTTCTACGTAGCCTCTAAGTTTGTGTCCCACTGCTGAGCAAAGGCCTTCCTCAATTCAGTCCAGAGTTTTCTGTCCTAGGCAACCTCAAACCACTCCGGCAGATGTTGGTCGAGATCATTTCTCATCATAGTGAAATTGCTAAAGTATTAAATTGTCAAATTAAATAGTAATAATCGCGATTAAACTGTTAATTTTATTAAACGGTTTTTTATGAGTGAATCATTGCTTGGTCATCATTGGGTATCCGAATAATTACCATCACTTAAATTGTAATTCCCTGCTACGAGTAATTCACGTTTTTTCGAATGCTTCGTGTTTTATATTAAGTACTGTTTACCCCCTTATGTTTACATACGTTCGGATTCCGTCTATAAAATACAAATAATACTATACCTACATGCTGAATATCAATGAACACGCAGCATTGAGCGAAGCATATTAAATCGTTTTCATCCCATAACGTAAATTCACTTAATTTATTTTACGGTACTTTGTAGTTTTTTGCGATATTTAGCCCATTTTTCAATTTCAATTTTAATTTACACATAAACTTACGCTTGTATCCCAGAGGGGTATGCAGGGAACACGATTTGCCACTTGCCACGATCCTGACATATCTCTTTCGCTTCATCGACATACATGTATTTAAATTAATGCGCTATCCAGTCGTCGATTTTCATGGGTCCTAAATATCACTATTTACATGATTGAGAGATTTATCTACAAAAAAAAATATGATTTTTGAAAAAATGTATTTGGTGGCCCGAGTACGGAGCCCCGTGCTCAAGCTTTCGAAGATTTTTTAGGGTTCAGTACCCAAAGGGTAAGGGAGCCTATTATAAACACTCCACTGTTTGTTTATCTGTCACCAGGCTATATCTCGTGAACCGTGATAGCTATTAATAAAAATTTCAACGTCTAGTTGACATATCACAGATGTAAAAACCTATTTAGAGGCTAAAAATTTCACCCATGCCGGGATTCGAACCCGCAACCTCTGGCTATCCGTACCAGCGCTCTACCAATTGAGCCAATGGGTACGGATAGCCAGAGGTTGCGGGTTCGAATCCCGGCATGGGTGAAATTTTTAGCCTCTAAATAGGTTTTTAAATTTGTTCCTTAGCACGGGTTAGTGCATTAAAAATAAAAATAGTGTAATATCACAGATGTATTTTAATTTCCGCTTTAACACCAAATACAAAAAAACAAAATAAAATTAATGTTTAAGAGGGGATTCCATACAAAAAATGTGATTTTGTTGCCATTTTTTGCTCGATATTAATAACGGCAATATATGGGCGCCTCAAATATTCACAGAATATTTAGTTGCATATTGACTTTAAAATAAATAATTACATTAAAATTAAATAAACATTTAAAGGGGTCTTCTATACAACAAACTTGATTTTGTTGGGGCTTTTTGCTCAACTCTGAAGTGGAAATGGGCGGGACACTTGGACAGGCGGAATGATGGCAGATGGACGAAGGCAGTGACAGAGTGGCGGCCGTGGGAGGGGGGACGGTCGGTGGGCAGATCAGCAGCCAGATGGTCAGATGACCTAAGTAAAGTGGCCGGCAAACAGTGGATGAGACTAGCGAGAGACCGTGCTGTTTGGCGTGGAAATGAAGAGGCCTAATTTTGTACAGATAAAGGTACGGAAACTTTCGTGCGCGAGTCCAACTCGCACATGCTCGCTTTTTATAGATTGCTAACTAATCAGGCGAACGTTATTCTCCCATATTAAGCAAAACACCTACGACGTATTTTCAGATCTATAAAATATACATAATAACGTCCATAACAATAAGCCGTTTTAGAGGAGTTCAATAATAAACACTGTGACACGAGATCTTTATATATTTGACGCAGATGCGGCCATTTGACCGCATTTGAAGCAACTGACAGTCCCTCACAGCCCTTGCGCATGAGAACAAAACGATTAATTAAAAAAAACACTATTAACATAAGGATCTAGAACCTATAGTAACTTGCAATCCAAAAGTAATTAGTGTGAAATGACAATGTCTTGTCGAGAAGCTCCCTAACTTAGTTTAAGCGTAAAACTAAGAAACCATGTCATTCGAAATCTCGAAATTCGAATCTGGTCATTTGGAATAAAGTCAGAATAATGATCACCATGCCAGAGTAAAAGAGAAGCATGATAATAAGGAAATGACTAAGGTCAATCTAGTATGTTTTTTAAGTAGAATATATACGTCCCCTTACAGGGATAGGCTTCCCTCGTAAAGCTCTTTCGAAGAGAAAGCCCATGCCCTGTGGGTATTGTTACTACTTACAAAAATTTAAAAATAAAACCGACTCTAGAATATTAATAAAAACAAAGAAAAAACTTTTTTAAAGTCCATTGTGTAAAGTACAGAACTAAGAAAAAAAGCATTGGTGCATACCGGGGTTCAAACTCGAACCGCGAAAGAAAACACCATGAGGAAACCTGATTGTCTGAGACGTGAAATTGTCAATCCGCGGTGCGGCCGCATGGTAATTAAGCTCATACTCTCTTTCTCTAAAAGAAGGCCTGTGCCCTGCAGTGGGACGTACCAGGCCACTCAGAAAGTTTTTCGAAAAAAAGTTTTTATGTACAAGACACTGGCCAGTTGTAATTGTTTTGAAAACGTCGATTATTTAAAAGTAAAAATATTACTGTTCGATTTTCAAATTTCCCTCCACATTTTTTGAGAGCCAATTCAAACTTTCTTGTCTCATTAAAAAATGGATCTGCATCGAGAACATTTTCGTGCTATGATTTTTTACGATTTCAAATGTGGCTTAAAATCTGATGAGTCATTTGATCGACTTTGAATTACTTTTATGGATGAAGGACCTTCAAAAGCAACCATCTACCGCTGGTATAGCGAGTTCATCGCGGTCGTCTTACTTTGGGGGATGAACAAAGGAGTGATCGTCTTACGACGGCTGTCACCGAAGAAAATGTGCTGGCAGTAAAAAAAAAAATTTAAGAAAACAGACGAATTACGTACGAAGAGATTCAGCATACACTTCAGGAAGTGTTCACAAGACTTTGCACGAGCACCTTCGCGTAAGGAGAATAGTTTCCCGATGGGTGCCTTTCTGAGTGTCCCACGTATTAAGCTACATAAAAAAAATCATAACATTTAGCTGACTCATTACGTTGAATAATTAAAGCATAATATTTGCGTGGCATAGCATTGATTTCCCTTGTGACGCATGATACTCGTAATCACCAATGTTTTACAAAAACATCATATATTCAGTTCATTGTTGCATAAAACATGAGAAATAACACACGTAATGGTGGCTGATAAAATAATGGCTTCACTGTCAGCTAAAAAAACATTGTCACAAATATCACGTCGCGGAAAAAGACCTACAATTATCTCACGAAAATATCAAAATGGTAGTAAGCATTTCAGGGGTTAATTAGTTGAAACGTGTAGAACGTGCTGGGCTGACCTAAATACTCTTTAGTTATTATTAGTTGGTCTACGCTGACCTCTGTTCTAGAGGAGACTTATAATTATACGTTTTAGTTCAAATCATTAAGGGGATACCTACATGAATAAAGAAAGCGCAATCTTTTAAGCTATTTAATAAGCTTTTTACAAGTATGCTTCTATATAATAATATCTATCTATAATCAGCCACTGTTCCCCACTGTTGGGGCACGGGTCTCTTCCTGCATGGCAGGAAGGTTAGGCCATACTCCACCACGGGGGCCAAGTCCGGGTTGGTGGAGGATTGTAAGACAGTGGCGGGCCTTAATCAGCCCCAAGTATGCTTCGATGTCAACCCTTTATATATCCCTACTGTTGGGGCACGGGTCTCTTGCTGCATCGCAGAAAGGTTAGGCCATACTCCACGGGGCCAAGTCCGGGTTGGTGGAGGATTGTAAGACAGTGGCGGGCCTTAATCAGCCCCAAGTATGCTTCGATGTCAACCCTTTATATATTCCTACTGTTGGGGAACGGGTCTCTTCCTGCATCGCAGAAAGGTTAGGCCATACTCCACGGGGCCAAGTCCGGGTTGGTGGAGGATTGTAAGACAGTGGCGGGCCTTACTGTCAGAAGTTATCAAGCCGCCCATAAGGCCTCTGACATGGCTTAACGACTGCCATTACATGACAGCCGGCACCAACGGCTTAACGTGCCTTATTATGCCCAAGTATGCTTATTGAGCAATAAAAATTTTCTAATCTTATCTAATATCTGCCTATTTTTCATTTAAATTATAATTTGAATTACAAATTAATATAAAGTAATACTGAATGAAGGATTAAATTAATAACTAAACTAAAATCTAATTAATATTACATTTTATTTTTTTACAAAAAAATTCAAAAAATGTTGCAAAAAGTTGCTTATTCTCAGACGTATAATTTGCGTATTCAGGAAAATGAGTAAACTCTTGATAAATTTGGTATGAGGGTTTGATAGATAATAAAATAATGAAGATTTTTGTTTTCCCATACTTAGTTATTAATGAAGAAAATTTGTTACTAAAATAAATAATTTTAGTGTCAAATTTTTTTCAACCGAAAACTTTGTACAGGATAAAAAATATAGGTCGTGAATGTCCGTTATTTTTCATTTATCAAATTCTCAGACCGTATTTATTAAAGCGCTTGTAGATTAGGATGCCCTAATCTAGAAGCGTTCGTGGCCTAGCGGAACCGAGTGATTGGAATCAATCACTTGGGTTAAGCAACAACAGGCGCGGTTAGGTACTGGATGGGTGACCATCTCGTGACTACCGCTAGTGGCATTTTTTCCAAGCGCTTCCGTGCTTCGCAAGGCACGTTAAGCCGTTGGTGCCGGCTGTCACGTAATGGCAGTCGCTAAGCCATGTCAGAGGCCTTATGGGCGGCTTGATAACTTCTGATAGTAAGGCCCGCCACTGTCTTACAATCTTCCACCAACCCGGACTTGGCCCCCGTGGTGGAGTATGGCCTAACCTTCCTACCAGACAGGAAGAGACCCGTGCCCCAACAGTGGGGACATATAAAGAGTTGATATCGATATCGATTCTAATCTAGAGTGGAGACCATGAATCGGCAAACGTAGAGCGTCATTTTCTTTCTGATTTTATTACAATCGCTATAGCATTCCCGATGTAACAGCAGCCATAAGTAAGATCGAAGTGGATTCGCGTAAGAGCTAACTATGTTTCTCACGATGATTTCGATAGAATTGTCTTTCCACTGCACTACCATCGCTCTCTATCGACGTTAAAGGTATTGTTAGACCGCAGGAATGTCCCTTAAATGCAACACTTACTAGGGTTGACTGCATAGCCCTCGTCCACGACGTGCATTGACAGCTGGAGGAACACCAGCATCAATGCTGACATCTGAAACAGAACAATGTGTTTTGAGTCTAAGTTAGGTTCAAAGACATTTATTTCTCATAAAGAACTTACAGTTCACTTAATTAATGAGAAAAAAAAAACTTAAAATTAGCTTATATTATACGGCATGCATTAAAGTAGCATCAATCTTAATTATAAATTTAAGACATGTAGCTTTAGTTTATTTTTAAAAGCATTCATATTTTCTGTATCCTTCACATCAGGTGGCAAGTTATTATACAGTTTGACACCTTCATACATGAAATTTCTTTTACCATATTCAGTTCGTGGTGTTCTTAGTTTAAGTTTATTTTTGCATTTGCTTCTTAAGCTATATTGCGGTGATTTGACTCGACTTATTTCTATATTAGTGTGTATGTCTTTTTTGAGTATTTTTTTTATAAGTATGCATGTTTTATATAGATATAGTTGACGGATATTAAGTAGTTTTGTCTTTTCGTATAAAGTTTTTGTTGGGGTGTCATATTTGTAGTTGAATAGGATTAGAAGTTGGCTTATTCAATCATCAAAGGCCTATAATGACATCTAAGTATATTGCGTGAGTTAGACAGTGTAGAGTAAAAAAATGCAGAATAAAAGATGTAAATTGATGTCGAGGTGACTTAGCAATTAAAAAGCAATCACTGCAGTTATCGGCAAGCGGCGGCGAGCGGCGGTAACCCAGTGGGTAGAACACCGGACTCGGAAACGAGAGGCCCAGGTTCGATACCCAGTGCGGGCATTCACTTTGTTTTCTTACTTATATACATTCGTGAAGTTATAGTAGCAATACCAGTCGCTAACGGTTAAGGAAAATATCGTGAGGAAACCTTGAAAGTGCCCTTCCGCAGCGCGCCTGGTAGTTAAGGTAATTACTCTCTCTCTCTCGCTCTCTCTGAGAGAAGGCAATTTGCCTTGCAGTGGGATGTTTATAGCGAGTTTATAGCGGAAACGATGAAGGGAAATATCGTAAGGAATTGGTGTGCTCTGCACATATTCACTTGTATTTCCTGTGGGCTGGGCCCACTAAGCTGCCAGGGCAAGCCGATCTCAAAAACAATATGCCTGGCACTGCAGCGTCCCAGTGGTCCCTACACTCATCTAGAGTAGGTGCCACAGAATAAAACATCTAATTACGTAAATGTAAAGACCATCTCCCATTTATACGATATCAACCCTTGTATGTCCCCACTGCTGGGGCACGGGTCTCTTCCTGCACAACAGGATGGTTAGGCCAGACCCCACCACCGGGGCTAAGTCTGGGTTGGTAGAGGATCGTAAGACAGTGGTGGGCCTTACTGTCAGAAGTTATCAAGCCGCCCATAAGGCCTCTGACATGGCTTAACGACAGGTGAAGGATGGATGACCGTGACTACCGCTAGTGGCATTATTCCGAGCGCTTCCGTGCTTCGCATGGCACGGTAAGCCGTTGGTGCCGGCTGTCCCATTTATACGATCATTTGGAAGGGGACTTGCTTATAAATAATTACAGCCACATGGCTGTAATTATTTATAAGCAAGTACACCGCTGATGTACATACATCAGCGGTGTTGTATGGCCTAACTTTCCTGCGATGCAGGAAGAGACCCGTGCCCAAGCAGACATAATAATTATACGGGTTGATATCGAAGTAAATCAGCCTCTTTTTCAACTGAGCGCCTCCTGTAAGAATTTATTTCTCAAGGTGTAATGTGATAATAAGAGATATGAGTTAAGTCTTCTGTGGGCAGACATCGGCATGAGTGCACCAGAGCGGCATCTATCTATCATCATCAGAGGAATGGCATGACATCGTGAGGCACGCAACATAAGCCTACATTCACTACAGACAACTGTGAAAAACAAGTAACGTGTATTATGTATGGTTAATTATAATTTCCCCACCGCTATGAATTCGCTGGCAAAACCTAGCCAATACATAGAAGCGGTCCGTTTAAAAGGGTACAGAGGAAACGCCCCGGCATTATACAGGGGCGATTACTTTCCGAGGCAGCCATGCGCTCGTGTGACATACTGTAAGCCCCAGAATGAAAAATAACCCTTAAGTCCTCGGTGCATGGTGCATCCACTAAATTGCATTAAAATTCCACTTTGCGTCCGACAAAGCGAGTGTTAAATGAAAAATTAAATTTATATAGTAACTTTTAGGGTCAGCGGGTGCTTGGAAGTAAAAAAGTGGTGGTAGTCTTAGCGGCGATAGCCCAGTGGATAGAACGATGGACTCGGAAGCGAGAGGCCCAGGTTCGATCCCCAGTGCGGGCATGTACCAATGATTTGGTTTTCTAAGTTATGAACATTTGTGAAGCTATAGTAAACAATACCATTCGCTAACTGTGAAGGAAAACGTCGTGAGGAAACCTGAGTGTCTGAGGTGTTCAAATAACTCAGCGCTTGAAATATCCAATCCGCGGAGGGGTTGCGTGATAATTAAGCCCACGCTCTCTCTCTTTGAGTGAGTGAGTGAAGCCTGTGCCCTGCAGTGGGAAGTTTATTACTACATTTAAAAAGAAGTACTCCTGTGGTCCGATTGATTTACTAAGTGCAATAAAAGTCGTACAAAAGATTATAGATTAAAGATTAGCGACTAGATATACCGTTGAAATTCTAGTCCTTTCTTAATAAAGTATGTATAATTCACATATATCTGAAATAATTAAATTTTTATTTTATTTTTGCATGCGCTAACCCGTGCTAAGGACAATTCTAAAAACCTAGAGGCTAAAAATTTCACCCATGCACCGGCTTAGATCGTCGGTCCAGCTGGCGAGCGTCCCACGCTGCATTTACCAGTTCATGGTTTCCACTAGAGAACTTTTTCTTCTTTGAAAAGCTATTTAGAGGCTAAAAATTTCACCCATGCCGGTATTCGAACCCGCAACCTCTGGCTAACCGTGCCAGCGCTCTCCCAACTGAGCTAATGAGTGACTACCGGCATCAGGGAAATTACGAACCTCTTTACAATACTCTCTATATTATGGGTAGATTTTTTGGCGTATAAATGGATTTTTATAATTTTATTTGTTTGTACATCAACTTTTCCAATGCATTGTTCCGGTCCATCCAAAGGTTGTCTGGAAGAGTTCATTTTTAGTAATAACGCCGGCGTCTGTACTCTTAGGTTAAAAAAAAAATTGGGCAATTTCCCTTTTTATGTACAATAAAAAGTGGAACCGAGTGATAGGAAGGAATCAATCACTTGTGTTATGCAACAACAGGCGCGGTCAGGTGCTGGATGCGTGACTGTCCCGTGACTACCGCTAGTGACATTTTTTCGAGCGCTTCCGCGCTTCGCAAGACACGCTAAGCCGTTGATGCCGGCTGTCATGTAATGGCAGTCGCCAGATCCCTTATGGGCGGCTTGATAACTTCTGACAGTAAGGCCAGCCACTGTCTTAGAATCCTCCACCAACCCAGACTTGGCCCCCGTGGTGGAGTATGGCCTAACCTTTCTGCGATGCAGGAAGAGACCCGTGCCCCAGATGTGGGGACATACAAGGGTTGATATCGTATCGTATGTACAATAAAACGTAATCTATCTGTCTATCTAGTCCATACGAATCAACACAGATGTCATGATAATTATATGTTTAGCCCGTTTAGCATACTAGCAGCTGTTACACGATGAACATGGGTCTTGTCACATGACAGCACATACATAGCGACGTACATGATATTATGCCTATTGTGCTTCAGGCTGTGGTTTTGGTAAACATCGCCCGACAGAGAGGATAGTCCAAAGAATGATTTTCCCTAAAAAAGTGTTTTTATTCTTCCTACATATTCTGCCAGAGAGCCATAAAAAGACGTACGAAAAATCAAACCACACTAATAATTGACTACGGTGGACTGTATGGAAAACGGAAGAAAAACTAGGGAAAAATATGAATGATAAAAAAGCTAATAATATGTATAATAAGAAATGTAGGCGAGAAAATGGTATGCGTCAAAGCCGTTGACTTATGGATTGGGTGCCGTAACAAATTGCTAATATTTGTAAGTGTTTCACTTTGCTTTTCTTAGCTACTAAAATTACAAAAAATGCCTTTTATGCAAGCGCTTTACTTGACTATTCTTATTCACACTGTAACGGTGAAAATCTCTTTTCAACATTTTTTATATTTCTTTTTCTATCTATCATTTTCAAAAATTTTAAATTATGTCACACATTTTCGAGATTTCTGTCATTTTCAGATTACTACTTTACATCTTGACTATACATGACAATTTTTAACTGAAAACCTATTTAAAGGCTAAAAATTTCACCCATGCCGGGATTCGAACCAGCAACCTCTGGCTATCCGTGCCAGCGCTCTACCAATTGAGCCAATGGGCGACTCACCGGCATCAGTGAAATTTCGAACCTCTTTACACTATTCTCTGTATTACGTACATAGGTTTTTAAATTTGTCCTTAGCACGGGTTAGTGCATTAAAAATAAAAATAGTTTAATTTTTAACTGCTTATCCTGTTTTTATAAAGTTTTCTGTTTTTATCATAAATATAAAATAAAACCTTCAAATAAAGCACAAAGTTAAAGTCCTTCCAGTTTTATTATTTATAAAAGTTTCACAACACTACAACGTGATAAACGACTAATCAAGATACATTGCTCGTTTAATAGCTGCGCAAAAGATTCGTCAAAAAATTAAATATTTGCTGAACAGGCAAATACGGATGGCTAGGTGAGGCGCCAGCTTCATTTGTAATAGAGTGACAAACATCCAATTGAAATGGCTTAAGTTAAGCTTTATTTGAGGATAAAGTTTCCCCTTTCAACGAGAAAGATGAAAGAAACCTTTGGATAAGAGAATCTCTAAGCTCTACCACATAGAATCCTGCTCATTGTTCCAAGATGCAAGCGATAAAATGGTTTTATCGTGGCTTAAGCGGCACAAGTTAAACAATAAAAACATTTGTCAAAACCAACCGCAATTAAGGCCTTCAGATAAAACGGGCGGCCATCGCCCCGTTGCCTGCGGGCCCTATTTATTATTTAGTATGGGACAATAAGAAACTTGGTCGTTCCGGTCACAAAACAACGACAAACCCAAGACCCGATCGCATGAACAGGGCTCTAATTATGATTAGGAATATCGAAGGCACGTCGAGATTAAAATGGGTTTTACTACCGAGTCATACTTTTGAATAAAAAAAACAAAAAGTAGACACTTATTTTCAGGATTTTAAAGTAGGAACTATAAAACACCTTATGTCTTTAGAAATTAATTACGTTGACTGATAGGTGGATTTTGATATGTTTGGTTGTTACTAATTGGTTGATACCAAATATGAAATCTCTCTTACAGACTTAAGTAATAAACACAGCATACGTACCAATAAAAAACCCAGCGTTTTGATTAACAGCCGATGAGTGTTGCAAACACTGATTGTATTTCCAAAAATCAGTCAGTTACCCTAGGGACTAAAATACGATGCCTCGCTTTGCAGGTCTAATATGAAGCAATTTCAGAGCATGAGAAGTGAAAAAGGATTAAATATACCATCTGATGAGTTTTGTCGAAGGGAAGAAAAAGGTTTCTAGTGGAAACCATGAACTGGTAAATGCAGCGTGGGACGCTCGCCAGCTGGACCGACGATCTAAGCAAAAAGTCGTTGGTATGTTGATGGATTGAGTATTTCAGAGTAGATTTGAAAGTCTGGCGTTGCGTATGTATCTTCGTCGCGACTTAGCGCGAGACACCCTACTTAGGCGTCACTAAACATAGCATAACATAACATTTACATACGGGCATATACATTGCTTCTGGCCTCATACTAGGATACCCTGTATCGTCGGAACCAGAAACAACGACATCACAAACATGTAAACATCCAAGACCTGAGATTTTTTTGTCCCCAGCCTGGGTTCGTACCCGGGACCGCTGCATCACAGAGGCCGTCGAATTCAACTCCCTAATAACAATCTGCAGATCTGAGTGTAAGAAAAAAACGGTCGCATGTGACACGGAAAAACAATCAGTTCAAATGTTCTTCTGTTTTACACATTCCAGCCATTATAGTTGCGAGCAGATGAGCTGTAACTAATTACAGTTATTAATCAAGTAGTAACAAGTTGGGAACAAACATTAATTGCTCGGGGCATAGGCTTGGTGGCATCCTGGGTTGTTATTAGGGTAGCTGCGTCTATGTCCCTTCTTAACTCGGAAGGTAAGAGATAAGTTTCAAGCTAGAGCGTTAGTATTTAGCATCGTAGATCATAGAGTTTACAGCCAACAACATTTATTCCCCTTTTTCTCTGTTCTACGGCGATGGCACAGGAGAACGGATGTCCAAATATCAAAGATTCCCTAAGGTGAATCATATCAACTTTCAGGCTTTAAGCTAAGGATGGAAAGGATCCAGAAGACTGGTCTACAGAAGCGGACATAATAATAGTAACTTCCAAACAACACAATCAACTTATCCTGATCCCAAACTAGGATACCCTGTTCTATAGTAACCAGGTAAGGGCATCACAAACATGGAAGTGCACCCAGATTGAGACATCGTCGTCGTCAGGCTATACTAGTCCACTGCTGGACATAGCCCTCCCCTAAAAAGCGCCACGTTGTGCTATCATAGGGGGTAGCGCCCATAATCCCCACGCTGGGCATGCGGGTTGGGGATCTCACTTCGGTGGAATTGTACTGCAGGAGGCGCTGCTGCCCACCCCCGGGTTTGTGTCCCTTAGTCGCCTTTTACGACACCCGCCGGAAGAATTGGGTTGGTGCTATTCTCTAGGCCAACACCACACAAATTGAGACATGAAAAAGGAATATTTCGGAGTCATCAGCCGCTCCCGAGCGGACGTCTCGCTGGGTTAGAGCCATGCGTGCGCTTTACTCGTTTACGTCACGTATGACTGCAAGAAAATGTCATAGTGTCAACTGTAAGTAATAATACAGCCTTTATAATGTCCCGAAAAAGCGCTTGCAACTTGGATTGGTATCAATCGCTTGGGTTGGGTTGGGTGAGGTTCGAAATTTCACTTATGCCGGTGAGTCGCCCATTAGCTCAGTTGGAAGAGCGCTGGCACGAATAGTCAGAGGTCGCGGGTTCGAATCCCGGCATGGGTGGAATTTTTAGCCTTTAAATAGGTTTTTAAAATTGTCCTTAGCACGGGTTAGTGCATAAAAAATAATAAAATCAAATCTGTCTTTCAGTATTAAAATTTGGGTTTAACCGTTCGAATATCCGTTTCGTGTGAAATTAAATGCATGATTGAATTGTCCGGTGGCGACCATGGCTGGATATATTTTTCAAATTTGGTCAACACTCACGACTAGGTGAGACCAAAGCGAACGTACCAATAAGAACGTTTAGTGTGCCAATTAGAATTGGTCGATGAATTGTTCAGTGTACCCTGATCGGCCCACTGAACCGTTTGTTTACATTCGTTCGCTTGTATTTTTGTGAGAAGCATACTTTGATTCCAAAGTGGTATCTCACGTAGAAAACAAGTCGGCTCATAAATAAAAGGTCGGGCACTTGGCCCATCTTGATTACGGTATTGTTGAGTTGCACAGAATAATATTATTGTTGGGTAATCTGAAATGGTGCTTGGTGCAAAGTGCTTAAGTGTTTATATCATTCACAACGGATTGATTCATTAGACATCTTGTGACCACGATGACTGTAACGTCGTCGAAACGTCGAGGTAAAATAGCAATAAATTACTACGCGATTAAGCCCCGAAAATATTCTAACTATTCACAATGGAGCACTTGGTTTATTTTTATTATTTGTAAACTTTTAAATTTAACAAATGCCGCGCTACGAGATATCTTTCGATTTCATATCTTCGGTCATCAATAAGTCGGTTTTTATTTCAAATTTCAGAATGACTGTGTTCGTAGAATAAAGACTAAACTACGGCTTTGATGATGGTTTTTTGGCACCATTCATTTAATAAAAAAGGCGTAAAACATCAAATTCGAGCTATCTATCTATCCAGCCCATGAATGAAGCCTAATTGAATGCTGGGTATAGGCCTCTTCTATTTCACGCCAACTCTCCCGGTCCCTAGCCAATCTCGACCACTTACCCCCGGCCGCTTTTTTAATGTCATCCCTCCAACGGGCAAGTGGTCTACCCACCGAACGACGACCGGTTCTTGGCCAACACGCCGTGACTGCCCTTGTCCACCTTCCGTCATCCCGTCTCATCAGGTGTCCCGAGCTATATGCTTAGGTAATTCAACGTTACAAACATGTAAGTAAGCATGGGCATACTTACCAATTTTTTAAAACATTTGCTTTTTAAAACAGTTTCTTTATAGTTTGTCAATTTAAGATCATAATTACACTGTGTATTGCGCCTCTTATCGATGTTACTAAAATTCACTACCTGTGGGAAATGACAAGGAATTGCCAAGATATTCTGTAGTGACTCCACTATTTTGTCTCTTACTAGTTTGTCAATTCAGTTTTTGCTCCTTAAATAAATAAAATAAAAAAAATAACTCACAAAAATACAGGAAGAGATTAGCTACTAGTTTTGCAAGCCTCCGCCAATCCGGAATTGGATTGGGAAGAGAAGAAGAGACCCGTGCCCCTCGGTGGGGACATAATGGGTGGATGATGATGAAGTTACAAAAAATATATGAATCCTTAAAAAAAGTTAACATTTGCTTTGGCAGTTCGGTAATAACGATATTTTAAACTAATGTTTCAATTGATTTGAACTACTTTTCATTCAACTCTATTTCAATTTCCGCTACACGCGTATACGTATAACAGACAAGTGAACTTGTATGAAAAAAATAACAAAGGAATATGTCGATATGTAACCTCCAAAAACATGAGCATGTTTGAATGAATGAACCAATTTAAATGCGACATTTTTTCCACAATTCATCAGTACGCGGTTAATTTCCTGTCAGCTTACAAATGTGGAACAAAACAAGTGGAATGCAGTAAAACAGAAAGGTTATTATACAAATCTAAACCCACGTTTTATAATTTCTTCTTTAATTCTGTTTTTTTTTTTAGGTTCTAATTCAGCCTAAATACTTCTTACTGTGAAGCAAAAGAATTCTTTCAGAGAGAGATAGTATGGGCTTAATCCCTACGCGTGCCTGCCGCGGATTGGCAATTTCAAGCGCCGAGTTATGTGAACAAGCCAGACATTCAGCTTTCCTCACGATGTTTTCTTTCATATCCGCTTCAGCGAGTGGTATTGCCACTATATCTTCACAATTGTAAGTAACTTGGAAAACAAAGTCATTGGTCTATGCCGTGATCTGAACCCACGACCTCTTGAATGAAAATACGGCGTTCTAGCGCTCCGATAACACAGTTCTTTTTTATGTTTTTTTTTTTAATTCGTTGTTAATTTGAAGTCCAAAAACTAAAACAATAAAAAATTATCCAGCATTAACTACTAAGCAGGCGGGACCAAGCTAGCTTAGGTTATTAGGCGAACTTAAACTAACAGTAATGAGTCCCGACTGCGATATTTTAAATATGAAGTTATAAATGCAACAGTTTCAAAAAAACGCTCATAAACTTATATTTATTTCTCATTCAAGTGAAGCTTGATAGAGATAGAAACTATCTCTTCCGATTTGAAGTTTTCATTTTAAAATATGCTATTTTTAATGCGACCTTTGACTTTTCATTGTTAACTTAACAGTATTTACATATTTATACATATTTTACTATTTAGGCTATTATTATAAAAACGGAACTAAACCTAAACATTAAACCTATATTCTAATTTAAATTAAATATTTGAGCCAGATCACTGTCGGGCGGCAGATTTTTTACCTTTAGGTTTTTTTTATAATTAAACACAATTAATTACAAATAAAAAGTGTTTTATTTGTCTTATTTTGTTGTATTCTATCATGTACACTTTCGGAAACACAGTGAATTGGTTGAGATCTTAACCGTAAATAAAATCTGACCGTTGGTTAAAAGAGTTACGAGTGAAAGTAAATTTGGACATACTCGTACTTACAAACATTCTTACGTACATATGAGCCAAATACATTATCTTCCATTGTAGCTTGGTTGCAGTTGGGTAAATACAGTACCTCTAAAATGCGTAGTATTTCTTAATGATTCGCGATACTCATACATAGTTATATATTAAACGGGTCAAGTCGCGATTATTTATTGGGTAAAACGTAATTACCTTATTTCCCGACGTTTCGGCAGCGTTACAGTTGCCGTGGTCTCGGGTAGACTGAAGTGGCAAGAACAGTCAATTATTTGGGTAGTCACTATTAATTTTTCGCAGCTGGCCGACACACAAGACACAACACTCACTACGTCAACGGACCGATCCAGTGCTAAGGCGCGTGACCTGTAATTACTTAGCACTGGATTCCACGTACTTGAAAGCTTGAAACCATCCTCTCTGTTGAAACTCTTGTGTTTTTTAATTTCAATTGCTTCTCGAACGATTCTTCGTTAATACTGTCGATCGGTTGAGAGAACTTTCGGTCGATGTAGCTCGATCCAGTGGTTCGTTCCGGCCTCCAATAAATGCTCAGCTATCGCGGATATCTTTACCTGTCTATTCTACGTACGTGGAATCCAGTGCTAAGTAATTACAAGTCACGCGCCTTATCAACGGATCGGTCCGTTGACGTAGTGAGCGTTGTGTGTCGGCCAGCTGCAAAAAATTAATAGTGACTACCCACAATAATTGACTGTACTCGAAACTTCAGTCTACCCGAGACCAAGGCAGCTGTAACGCTGCCGAAACGTCGGGAAATAAGGTAATTACGTTTTACCTAATAAATAATCACGACTTGACCCGTTTAATATATAACTATCTAAAATGCGTATTTCCTGAAACACCTTAATTACAGTTTATGATTAACAATCACTTTGGTTCTATGAAGTACAGGTCATGACGTAGAGATAATATTTAATAACTAAAAACTATTGCATATGTTCAATAAATAACCATAATAATGATGCAGACATTGATATATTTTCTAATTGTCCTAGTTCTTTCAAGCAAACTAAGTAAAAAGTTTAATTAAGATAAATAGATAGGGAACAGTTTTTTGCACATAAAAATTGCAATCACACAGATATTTCTTAATCTAAGAGTAGGTACAGACGAGTACGAAGTAAGTTATCTTCTATGTTTTATTGTCGGTTTAGTTTCTAGCTTCTTTATTAATGAAGTAAATTTTTAAGTTCTGATGTTTTTCCAGTTATCGAAAGCTATGAACATTTTTAATTGGTGCACATACTAATTGTAATACTATTGTAAGAATATTGTAAAAGCTACGTATGTAAACTTTTTATGTTCCCAATCAAGAAAAAAAAAATTATAATAAATGACACACACACAAACATTCTCCACAAAAATATGCCTTTGGGTAGCCGTTTGAATAGGCGTTTCTGAAAAAAAATCGAGCCAACAAGAATTTAACTTTACGTATCTCAAACGCGGAGGCCAACTTTGAACGGCAAACGTTTTATTTTTCAGTTTATTCTAGCTAGACTGAGTTAGTTCTAAACAAACTAGTTGCATGGATATGCGAGACTCAGATAGTTCAGTGCAGTTTTAGTTATATCCAGTTTGTTCTGGATAATTCTGGTGAATGATATTCTATTCTGTCAGTTCGTCCGTCCAACCTTTAAAGGACTATCTTTGGAACCATAGTAAGCAGCCATAGTATGTAGAAATTATCGCCGAATATTGTGTTATTACGGTGGGTTACCGATCAGTTGATAAAATCAAAAAAAAATCCTAGCGAAGAGCACTTGGATGACATCGAAATACAAAATTTGATCAAAACTACTTTGAAAAACAACTTTATAAAAGTAAAATATTTTTGTTTAAAACCGGCTTGTTATTATTATTACTTTCAATACTTTTATTTTACGACACAGGCTATCCTAGTGTGGGGCCGGAAGCAATGTATGTACCAGTATGTAAATGTTATGTTTTGTTAATTAAACAACAATACGGCGGACTTAATGCCTTAAGCATTTTTTAACGGTTAACCGCAAGAGGTAGCAGAAAAAATTGGTAGGCGTGCAAAAAAAGAACATGGGAAAAAAGTAAATACAGTTTATAATAGATTGTATTTTAATGCTTACCGCGAAACGAAAATATACAATCACAGGCTTTCTCTACGTATTGTACGGACTTCTGAATCATCACACTCTAGACACGTGGCGAAGTATGCAGCGAAAGTGTGCTTTAAATTCAGCACAGCTGCTCTGTGGATATTTTAGTTTTAGTCCAAACTCGGTGCGGCATACTTTTTAACATATCCGCAGAAGAAGACTCAGCTATATTTGAGCGATAAACAAAACCTCGCTACTTGCTGATACAAAGAGTATTGCAAACCTGCGTCGGCGTTTTATGTAACACCATAAATTTTGAATGATCTGAGAGCCATAGCAAATTGAACGTGCCTAAACAATAGCAAACGTATATTTGAGTTTGTCTTTTGCATTTTATTTATTTGCCTCGTCACTGGGCTGTGAAAACCATTAGTAGCCAGAGCGGTGCGTGTGCGCCGCGTGTCCGCGGATCAGGGTTCTGATAGATTGATGATTGTAGATTGGGAGGCCCGGAAACCTTAGATACAGATATTTTGATCTAGTTAAGGTCCCAGCCGGTCCACAAATAATGCATTGTGTTGCTTTGTATCATTTATTTAATGTTTGTTTAGTATACGAAAGTAATTTGTGGACAGAAAATAAACAAATAATATCTTATAAAGGAGGCTCTTTTTTCTACTGTGGAGTGGCGGTACTAATTGTTCGAAACCACTCTTATCTTACTTTACATCTAAACTTAAAAGTAATAATCTAAAAATAAATGGCATTTTAATTATTTTTAAAGAACGAGTGCTGTTCGTGTGTCTGGCCGCAGCATTTATGTTTTCCCCTATTATTGTTAGACATTTGACTAATGCTTTGGCATTTAGGGTTGTTAATGGCAATCATGAAATCTTATTAGGTTTACATAAGGCAACTGATGTATTTGTTTTTAAGATGATTCAGAAAAGGTGTTCAGAGTGGAGTTTTTTTCCGCTGCCTTTTTCTCCACTACAATACGGCCCGAAGGCGGCGGCTTACATTTTACATTGTACATTGACATTCAGCAAACAGAATGTAAATTATTTACGTTGAAATAAAATGATTTGAATTTGAATTACTAGTTACAGTGCCGCGGATTTTCGAGGATTTCTGAACACGCAGATTTTAGCGGGTATGAGAAATTAAATTCTTAATTCAATCAATCAGTATTCCTTAATGACTTGCAATGCTCATGTATAGATATATTTTAAACGCATCTAATCGCCTGGAATTAAGGTAACTACATTTTACCCAATGCATAAAAAATCAATTAGCTTGAAATTGTTCGTTGCTGGCAACAACTTAATATAGTTTGTTTGACTACACTGCTAAGAAATAAATCACACATTTTTTTCCGTCTCAAACGTACGCAAACGATTCGATAGAGATCCTTAAGACTAACGAACATGAAAAGAAAACATAACGATAAGTTGATAAAGCGCATAGGATCTACAAAGTAAGAATAAACGTAAGACCGAGGCGGAGACAAGGTTGAGCTAACATTTATACTTAACAAGCTCTAAACTCACTCAAACACGATTGATTTATTCACTGGCAGCAGTTGGACATTATAACCATAATTAAGAGACATACTTATGACAACAGAGAGAAGAAGTTAAGGTTGCTAAGAAGTTAAACAACGCTAAGGTTGGCTGGAAAAGATCTCTGTTAGAGGTAAGTTCGCCTTTGGAACATATTTTATGTAATGAGATTTCGAATTTATTGTTTGCAATAAAGAATATAATTTAATAATAATAAGAAGTTAAAAAAACTAAGAAGTTTTTTTAAATTAGAAGTTATACACAAATTTTAGCGTCTTAATGTCGGTCTCCTCAATATTGTAATATCAGTCACCTCAATATTGTTGTTCCTCTATTTTTTACGGGTATAGAACAACAGGTGATAAAAAAATCAATGTTTTTACAATGTTCAAAGCAATATTTTGAAATGACAAATACTTACAATTAAATTAACAGTTTTAAATAAAAAAACACATTGAAATAAAAAAATACATTCAGGTCACTGACGATTAAGAATTTACGCTGTAAATAAATGGCGCGATTGTAGCACAATTGCCTTCAGCATCTTGCATACCTTGTCTTGCAGTGGATCCTCGTACTCAATCATCTTACTATTTTGCTCTATATTATCGATGTATCTATAATCAGCCCACTGCTAGGCATAGGCCTCCTTTTTACTGCCCCATTCCTCACGGTCCTGTGCTAATCTGATCCATTTCTGACCCGCAACCCTCACGATGTCGTCTGACCATCGTGTCAGTGGTCTGCCTACCAATCTCACTCCCTTGCCACCACTCCGATAATGCCCAGGTCCACCGGCCGTGTTCCCTTCTCGCCAAGTGTCCCGCCAATCCCTACTTTAACTTTGTGATCCGCTTACCAACGTCTTCAACCTTGGATCTACTTCTTTGTTCTTGGCTCTATAATATATGAAAATTTCTTTATATGTGTGGATGTTGGTACTCAATCACGCTAGAACGCCTGAACGGATTAGGAGGAAATCGGCACAGAGATCGATTGTATACTAAAATAGCACACCGGAATGGGTACTGCTTATCCCGAAAAAACACCTAGCAAAATTTCTTCGCGAGCGAAGTCGTTGGCAGCAGTCGATAATGATATTATGTTTATTATGTAAATATATTTATTACCTTTGTAGTCTTTCTCATATACATGTATATGACGCAACTGTATGATTATTGTTGTTATTGTATTCATAGTAGGCTAAAAACCTGTGTTATGAATACCAAAATTAGAAGAGACGAGAACGGCGTGAACCTACTGTCATATCTGTATTGGCAAATGGTACGCATAAAGAAGAACGAGTAATTCTGTTTTCACAAAGTATGTATTTTCCTTTCGCAATTCCGAAGAAAGCTCGTGATTAAGTTTACTCGAAGCCATCTTGAGCGAAAGAATTTGACAATGCATTTAGGTTATGAAATTGTAGAATTGGATAAAATTGTAGATATGTACGAAGTACAATAATACAGGGTATTATGAAGTTATTTATTAACCGGGTCTAATCGAGATTATTTATTAGGTAAAACGTGATTATACTAAGTAAATACAAATTACGCACCTTATCGCCGAACCTGTCCGCGGACGTAGTGAGGGTTGTGTGTCGGTCCGCTGAGAAAAACCAAAAGAGGCTTCAATCAAGAAGTCCATTATTGTAGAAAGACTACCAAGTCTACCCTAGACTATACCTTAGCCAAACTCGATAACGAATAGCGGTAAACAAACCAATTTAGGGTTATCACAACGCACGTTTTACAAATCTTCTATTATTTACATGATTAAAGCCTTTCACGTGCTAACTATTTATTAGCAATTCTTATTGCGGCATATTTCACTAGAATCACTTAAATAATTTGCATATTACCTTGTTATTTCGAAAAACCATTAAATATTCGACATTAATTTTACGCGATAGTCCTACAAAAAAAGAAACATGGATGAAATTCAGGTGTGAAAATAATAAATATTCATGTCCATATCACACAGATCTCGTTAGCCCTATACTAAGTACAACTAAATGACTTGTGTTATAGGTGCTAACTCGACGATAAATTTAATATAATAAATACATAGATAACATCCAAGACCCGAGACAAACTAGAAAAGTTCGTTTCCTAGTTTGACCCGACCGGGGATCGAACCCGAGACCTTTGGTTTTACAGTCAGCGTGCCAAACCGCTGCGCCACCGAGGCCGTCCGTCCGAAAAACATTTTGGGGAATTCACTTTATGCCAACAAGTGATGTTTATTCGTTTGTTATTACGTGTATATGGCATAAGTATATGGCATAGTGTGTGACAAAATGATACAAGACAAAAATATAGAAGTGCTTATATTCCCTCCATATCATTGTGAATTAAATCCGATAGAAATGATATAGGGGTAAGTAACAGGCCATGTTGCTGCCAAAAATAGAACTTTTTAAATGGCCGAACTAAAGGTCCTGTTACATGAGGCAATAAGTAAAATTACTCCAGCAGCATGGCAACGTTGTTGAACACGTAATTAAAGAAGAGAAGAAAACGGCCGAAATTGATGGTATAATAGATAATGTCATTGATGAATTTATAATTCAAGTCTCCAGAGATACAAATTCATCCTCCTCTTCGGCCAGTGACAGTGATGATTAGTGTAAACATATGAATAAAAATATATACAAAGAACGTTGTTTTATTGCAATATTTGCAGTAGGTCCCAATCTCCTCATTTTCATAGTCGCATCCATAGATACTTATTAATATTATAAAGTTGAAGAGTTTGTATGTTTTTTTGCTTAAAAACAAGTAATTCTATTAGGAAAATCGTGCGACATGGCTCGCGTGGATGTCTGTTACATCTGTGTGTCATATTTCATTCAAATCTATTAGGTCTTTCACTATAAAATCATTAACATATAAACATAAATAAGCATTTTACATAAGTGGGAGGAACGATTATTATTTGTATGAAAATGATTTCTAGAAAAGGTGGTTAACATCTGCCTTTTAGGTGTAAACAAGTCGTTGCCTAGCAACGGTTTGCTTATCGCTATTCGTTATCGAATTTGGCTTAGGTATAGGTAATCTTTCTTCAATAATTTACTGCACCCGCCACTTCAATCTACCCTTGACCACGGCAACTGCAATGCTGACACGATGGAAATAAGGTATTTACGTTTTACCTAATAAATAATCAATCAGACTCGTTAAATGTGTTGTGTAAATGTATGAGTGAGCCCGAACGCGTACTAGACACCGAAAGAAATTACTTTATCCATAAAAAGTAAAATTATATATTCTTTGTTAACTCTCTTGGACACGCCATAGCCTCCGGTGTTATGCTTAACGTTTTTAGCCCTGACCTTGAAAAACACAATATATTTATTTTTGTTTTATTTTTATGATTTTTCTTCAAAAAGTGTAAAATAAATATTCATAATAATAACAATTAATGATAAAAATGGAACTAAACCTAAAATATTCTAATTTAAATAAAATATTTGAGCCAGATCGCTGTCGGGCGGCAGAGTACCAAGAAGGCTGGCGGCATTGCCTCGCTGTATGGCTAGGTGGGCGGCAGCGCCCCCTGCAGTACAATTCCACCGAACTGCGATTCCCAACCCGCATGCCCAGCGTGGTGATTATGGGCATTACCCCCTATGATAGCACAACGTGGCTCTTTAGGGGAGGGCTATGTCCAGCAGTGGACTAGTATAGCCTGACGACGACGACGATGGCTAGGCTTATCCTTTGGCCAAAGTAAGCAACAGAAATAACAATATATTTCTATATGACAGCTGACACCAACGGCTCAGCGTTTCTTGCGAAGCACGGAAGCGCTCGAAAAAATGCCATTAGCGGTAGTTACGGGATGATAACCCACCCAGCATTGACCGCGCTTGTTGCTAGTTAACCTTAGTGATTGATTCCAATCACTCGGTTCCACTAGGCCACGAGCGTTTCACCTTCAAAACAGGAATAATACTACGAATTTTTTTCTAGCTAGGTGGTGTCGGCCTAGAGAATAGCACCAACCCAATTTTTCCCGCGGGTGTCGTAAAAGGCGACTAAGGGACACAAACCGGGGGGTGGGCAGCAGCACCCCCTGCAGTACAATTCCACCGAACTGCGATCCCCAACCCGCATGCCCAGCGTGGGGATTATGGGCATTACCCCTTATGATAGCACAACGTGGCGCTCTTTAGGGGAGGGCTATGTCCAGCAGTGGACTAGTAAAAACTAGAGGAAGACACCAAAAAATGCTTTAGGCAATTTAATATACTACAATAACATTATACTAAAATAACTGGCTTAAGAAACTCAATTACTACAAAGCTTATATAATAGGCAGCTGATCAACCTTTACATTTTTCTTACATAACGTAACTTAGTAGAATAAGCTCATATACTTAGTTACACCTAAGATTTTCCGCACTCATAGGTGATTAATGGCCCATTATCGTAGTAAACGCTGAGGTATGATAACATTTCGGACACTAGGGTTTCCTCACGATGTTTTCCTTCACAGTTAGCAAGTGGTATTGCTACTTTAAGTTTACAAATGAACATAACATAGAAAACAAAGGCATTGCCGGGAAACAAACATTTTACATGCCTGGATTCGAACACACTACCTCCCGATTGAGAAACTGGGAGGTAGTGCGTAGCACTCTGCCGCTCCGCTACCACCACGTATCGTAATCTCATATAAAGATATTGTATGATTGACTGGATAGTGAAATTAATTGCCTGCTTTATCTTACAAAAATCCACAGTACCATTCTCAAAAAAGCAGGTCTTTTGTATTTACATCGCATACACCCAAATAAACAGCTTAAACTGATTTCCTTAGCAAGACTCAAACCCTTTATGTCATTAATCACTCTTAGCTCGCGTAAATCACTTTAAGCGATAAGACCGCCAATTGTATACTATATAACTTAGATATTTAAGTTCTTCATGTACGTACTTTCAAAATTTTATTATGGTTTTATTGTGCAATAAAGTGTAACAGACAAAGAAACAACTAATGATGTGCAGTGTGCTATAAAGAGAATTAATCTAATCTAATCAAGCGTGACCACTTAGTCAACGAGGCACTCAAAATTCACGATTGATTTGACTCAATAACCTTAAAATGCAGACTGTTACAATCTTTTGACGGTATTGATTTCGCCTTTGTACAAGAGCAACCTCGACTAACAGTATTACATTCTTGTTCACAGAAATGTACTTTTCGTCAAACAGCCGCGACTGTTTTGCGGCAAAATACGCTCGTGTATGCTTTGTGCGCGTATCAAGAGGAATAACTTGTCAAATTGTTGCCTACTTTGGACTACAGTGCTGAATAAAAGTTTCATTAAATTCGGTTCGACTCCGGACCCAAGTAGGTCGCTGCAGACAAAACTTAGGCAGATGGGGTTACATTGCACCAAAGGAGAAGGAATGTGACTGTGGAGCCTCATCGCAATTCTTGGTACACCTGCTCCAATGCCCATTGCGCCCTAACACCTGCACTCTGGAGGACCTTACAGAGGCCAACGCCGCTGCAATAGCAGTGGTCTACTACCAAACAGGAAGAACATCATCAACATCATCGATCGATATCGATATCAACCCTTGTATGTTGATGAGTCTGCGCCACTGTAATCATATTTTCCTTTTTGTGATACTTGACGCAGTCCACACAGTCAATGCCGTCTTCCTACGACTGTAACTAATGTTCTTCCGCAATGTACTTAGCGCGACTCGCTTGCTCCATTCTCCTTAGAATTTTACAAATGGCGTCTATCTTAGGGCAAGTAGACGGGCAGTGTGCTGAAAAAGGACTCTTCCTCGAGTTGTTTAGATTAACAGGCAGCCTTTCTTGATTGTTCCTCTCACCCGATGGTTCATCCGATAGGTGAATTTTAAACAAGTTGAACAATGAAAAGTGAAATGTTTGTTGTAACTGCAGTGATTAGTTATTTTCGTTATAAACCCTTGTATGTCCCCACTGCTGGGGCACGGGTCTTTTCCTGCATCGCAAGCAGGTTAGGTCATAGTCCACTACGGGGGGGCAAGTCCGGTTTGGCGGAGGATTGTAAAACGGTGGCGGGCTTTACTGTCAGAAGTTATCAAGCTGCCCATGAGGCCCCTGACATGGCTTAACGACTGCCATTACATCATAGCCGGCATCAACGGCTTAGCGCGCCTTGCATTGCAAAGCACGGAAGCACTAGGAAAAATGCCACTAGCGGTAGGCACGGGACCGTCACCCTTCTTGCACTGACCGCGTCTTTTATTGCTTAACTCAAGTGATTGATTCCAATCAGTCGGTTTGCCTAGGCTACGAGCGCTTCTGAGCACTTATTAAACACCAACGAGAAATCTGAGATGGTTTTCTGATAATTTTTTTAAAAACCTATTTAGAGGCCAAAAAATCCACCCTCGCCGGGAATCGAACCCGCGGCCTCTGGCTAACCGTGCCAGCGCTCTCCCAGCTGAGCTAATGGGCAAGTACCGGCATCAGTGAAATTTCGAACCTCTTTACAATATTCTCTGTATTACGTACCCTTAAACAGGTTTTTAAAATTGTCCTTATCACGGGTTAGTGCATTAAAAATAATAAAATACTCTCTGTATTACTTACAGGATTTTCAGATAACTGTCGAATAGCCTATTCAAAGGTGACTGAGTAGAGGCCTTTCGCCTATTCGTTTACAAAGAAGTGGCTGAGCCAGCCGGGGCGGTAGGAATACCGTCAGGTAAATATTTCAATCCGAGTCTGCCGAGAAAAGGCAGATCAAAGTTTACGCGGTAAGCAAATGCGGCTGAGCCGTTGAGTAAATAATGAGCAATATATCTTTATTACGAGTTTTGTAATACATTTACTGCGTTTAATTGAGTTTGCTTTATTTATCTATTTGATTTGTTTGTACATTTGTACAGGCCGCCAATTGTACGCTGTATCTTTACATGTTTTATAATACGTGCGCTGTTGTTCTATAAAGAATATATTTTTTATCTTATCTTACATCTACTTCTCCAGTCCATCAAAAAGTTGTATGGAAGAGATTTTTTTTAGTAACAAGGCCATCGTCTGTACTCTTAATATTAGAATAGAATAGAATGTTTTTTAGAATAGAGTTTATTTAATAATTTGCATGCACCATTACATAAAGGTAGATGAGGTACATTGCAAAGTTGCTCGATTTAAAATCAAACATTACGGTGATCCCCACACTAGGCCTAGCCTGTATCGTGGGGATCAGCAGAGTGATTTCCAAATAACTTATTATAACCGTTGACCAGTTGACCAGCATATACCTATGATAAATCTTAATGTTTAGCCATAGATTACAAAAATTACAAATTTGGTTCATGACATATTAATGACAAAAATTTAAATAAATTAATGGGCGCATCTATCCCATCAACAAAGCTTTTAAATAGGTACCTAGGTGTTTTGGGAAACTACTTCAATACATGAAATTAAAATAAAATGCAGTGTACATAACTAAAGGAATAAGAACTAAATTATACTTAAACACACGAGAAGTGCTTTTGCACAGCGCTTTTCTCACTTTTTGACACCCTTTATTTACAATCGAGTCGCAAGGATCTGTGATTTAGTGTGATTTAAACCCCCCCCCACACACGTGTGTGGGGGGGGTCATACTTTACTTCGCAGTAATTCCTCTGAGGTGCTGTAATTCAACTCCAATAAGAATTTCGTCACCCTCTGTTTAACCTCTCGAAATGGGGGATTCACTAAATCACAGATCCTTGCGACTCGATTGTAAATAAAGGGTGTCAAAAAGTGAGAAAAGCGCTGTGCAAAAGCACTTCTCGTCTTAGGTAAAGGGATAGCGAAAACCCTTTTAGTGATAAGATGGGTATATTCAGGAGAGTTCATTATTCGTCTGTGGGTACTAAGTACTGATCTTAATATATAAAGCTGGCGCACTCGCAGCAGCGTGCAATCCTTATAAAGACTATCGGTAGGGTATCTGCGGGGTTTCCTCAGCATCACTTTTAGGACCGATCTCTGTGCTCGCTCAATTTTAATCATAAGAGTCTTTGCGGAGCCACCCCAAACCATAATACAGTATGTGATCAGAGATTGGCATAAAGTGACGTAAATAGTTTTTAACAGATTAATGTCAGCACTCTGTCTAAGACACTTCATTATATTAATCACCTTGCGCACTCGACCGGACAAAGCCTCAATTTGTGGACCGAAAGTTAGACGCTCATCGATGAGAACACCCAAATATTTAATGGTTCCGATGCGTTTGATTCCCGAGCAATCACATGGGTATTTTCCGGGCTCCTCGCATTTGTGTATTGTTATATCTGTTGCGCTGGAAGGCGCAGAAGTGGATCTTATGTGGAAAGCCAGATATTTAGTTTTGTCAGTGTTTAATGTTAGGAGATTTTTGTCCAGCCAACTAGCGATCTTACTCATGCCATTCTTTGCTTGTTCAAAAACCTCTACCCAGGTTTTGCCATGGAACAATATTGCGGTATCGTCTGCGTAACAGACTATCTCAGCGTCAAGCTTTGGGATATCGACTACATCGTTCATATAGGCTGTGAAAAGGGTCGGTCCCAGTATTCTTCCCTGTGGCACGCCGACACTCAGTGGGAGTGGATCACTGCAAAGTGAACTAATCCTCAGACACTGCCTCCGCCCACTAAGGTAACTAGTAAACCAATCGAGGGCAAGTCCTCTTATACCTAGTAGCTCTAGTTTTCTTTTTAATATAGGGATGGAGACAGTGTCAAAGGCCTTAGCCAAATCCAAGAACACCCCGAGACATTTTCTTGCAGAGTCCAAATGGCTAGACACTGAATTCACTAGTAATGTTACCGCATCCTCTGCAGACTTTCCCTGGCGAAAACCGAACTGTCTATCTGTGATCATCCCATGCTTTTCTAGGTATTTTGTGAGACGATTATTTACTACTTTTTCTAATACTTTAGAGACGATACTAAGCAAAGAGATGGGATGGGATATTTGTATAATTTCCTTTCTGATATTTTAAAGCGGCGGTAGACCGCTGGGTAGAACAATGGACACAATTGTTTACTAAATAAACCTTAACTTAAAGCTGAAGCGCACGCGATTTGATAAAAAGCTTTTTGCTGCTTCTCCGACTCTCTAAGGTTTGCTGGAAGAAATCTCTTTCAGAGATGAGCTCGCCTTTGTACATGCTATTTCTTATGCAATGTCCTGTTAAATGTTTCGTGTGCAATAAAATATAATATTAATAACAAAAGCTTCAACGTTATCTTTTATTAAGATAAATTAATAAATAAAAAAACACTGACTAAGCAAAATTCTTAATTCAAATGAACAGATGAAAGAACAAATAGGGAGGTATTAGCAAAGGGCAAGATAAAAAGTACCCGTAATCGGCGTGCGAGCATGCAATGACTACTAAATGTTGATGAATGAAGGGCTAGACGACTATCAGGATCGTGGTCTCTGCCTACCCTTCCGGGATACAGGTGTAAGTTTATGTTATGAATAACTTTACAAAAATATTACGGATTGGTTAAGTTTTAACAGATAACATATGCACATTGCTTAGATTTGTATCACTTCAGCGAATATGAAGACACTGAATTAGATATACGTAGAGCTGGAAGTTACTCACCATAGGTTAATACCTATACATAGCGTCCTACATTACCCTCGTCGACCAGTCTAGAATATTGTGTACATTTGAACCTACATTAAGGATTGGCTGACAGTTTGATATATGGTTCAGAATTTAGTTTGATGTACGCGGCTGATGTTAGACACGCAGCAGAGCGCGCTTGAAACATTTGAATTTCACTGATTTACTTTATTATGAAGACATAAGATAAGATAAGAATATTTTAATTGTACACTGGAAAAACAACAAATACAAAATAATTACAAATATTCATACTACAGTTGGCGGCCTTATTGCTAAAAGCTATTTCTTCCAGACATTTTATTTTAAAAAAAACATGTAAGAAAATCTGTCAAATAAATAATAATGCCTCTTTACGTGCTACTGTTGGGCGCTAGCATTCTCTCAGAGAGAGAAAGCGAAAGAGAAAGAGAAGGCTAATAATTTCGCGTGCCCACCGCGGATTGCCAATTTGAAGCGCTGAGGTATTTGAACGCTTAAGAGACTCCTAAGGCACTCTGGGGATAGGCCAATTAGAACTCTTAACTCCCACCTTCTCGAAATCCCTACTCACAACACTGGAGCCTACGGTGACTCCTTCACGATCCATTCGGTTAGGCTGTGGAGTGGACTGCCACAGAAAATATGCGCTAGTCCCACAATTGGTACATTTAAGAAGCAGTTGAAAGAGCACTATTTATCTCTATCATAACTTCGAGCTATATGTTTATTTACTATGTATTTTATTTATTTATATTTACAGGTATTTAGTTTATGTATTGTATTATTTGCTTAGGTTCTTGTTAAGGGTTTTTGCAGTCTATGTAGTTTATTTTGTACACGTATATAGACCCGTTTTTTACTGCTGCTCCGACAGCAGTAAAAAACGGGTTATAAATTATTAAATAATCGTGAAGAGAACATGTAAGAATATGGAATCAAAGACAGCCATATACCACACAATAATGTATGACACTAAGCCACGTCCGGCTTCAAATGCCGGCCGAGCAATGGGTTAGGAGGTCCATAAATTTAAATTAAATTAATTTATTTTACTAAATTTAAATTAATTTCGATACATATATACATTGCTGTGTGGTGCCGGCCTAGAGAACGGCGCCAACCCAATTCTTCCCGCGGGTGTCGTAAAAGGCGACTAAGGGACACAAACCGGGGGGTGGGCAGCAGCGCCCCCTGCAGTACAATTCCACCGAACTACGATCCCCAATCCGCATGCCCAGCTTGGGAATTAAGGGCATTACCCCCTATGATAGCACAACGTGGCGCTCTTTAGGGGAGGGCTATGTCCAGCAGTGGACTAGTATAGCCTGACGATGATACATACATTTCACAGCTACGTGTACCCTCGGCCTTTCGAACTAAGAAGTACCTATGCGGCGATAAGCAGCGTGCTCCTCTATCCATACATATATTTCTAGCCGTTGCCAGCGATATCATTCGCGTGGATATGTGTACTTTCCTTGACAAAAAGTAGCCTATGTGCTATCCTATAATCTACCTCTGCACTAAATTTCGTTCAGATCCGTACATCCCTTCTGGCATGACTGCGTCACAAACAAGAATCGACCTAAGTGTTCTCATTTGTACTTATTATGGAAGATAGGCTGCAATTTACGTAAACACATGGACTTATGTTAATTGTTGTTGTTAATAAATCATGTATGAAAACACTTGTTAATAATGTTAATTGTTAATAAGTAGTAAGTCAATAGAGATGCAGGTGGCGACAGTTCCACATCATTGCTTTCCAGATTAGCTACAAAGATGGGCAGTTTAGTGAATGGGTAAGGCGGCACTAAGATTGATGTGGAGGCAGAAATTAATGAAGATGGAACTGTCTGGTTCTTACAGTTTTGGCTATCAAGATAGCTCTAACATCGAACAAAGATCTGGGTCTTTAACTCCAACGAAAGGTGGATTTTTTTGTCCGCTGCGAGATAGTTCATGGGTTCAGATCGAAGCTTCAACCCTTAATAAGGCATGGGTAGTATGATTTTTTTATTGGTTTTGGACTCTATTTCAAGGTGATAAATTTCATTTAAACGTGGGAACTATTATCCCCGTGCCCACTTAAGGGTTAAGTATTTATTACGAAATGGCACAAACAGATATTAGTATATATTTAAGGCTTTTTATAGTGTATATTCTGACCACAAACTGAATTGAAAACCGCTGCGAACTGAATTATTGGAAATATTTTTTTTGTGTACTCTAATGGAAATATATTTTAGCGTGTGTACCTACTTCTTTTACAAAATTGGAAAACTGATTATTATTAGTATTTCTTAAGTCTCAATGATTTGCGATGCTCACACATAACCATATACTTGTATCAAACGCTGCTGATACATCGGGAATTAAGGTAATTACGTTTTACCGAATAAATAATCACAGTTACACCCGTTAAATATATAGCATGATTTTTAATACATTTCCAATATCTCACTTCTTTACCCGAAAGCTGCAAAGGCAATAGACCTTTTCATTTAATTTTATTTCATTATATTGTTAGTTATAAGCTTTAAATACAAAATTTAATTAATAGTAGATAGTCCGCCAAGGGCGAAAATACAGTTTTTGAGTCGAGGTTGTGAAATAGAAGCCTGAGCAAACTGAGAGACTCTTGCATGGATTCGCTATCGCTGAAGTTTCAACTGAGAGTCCCGAAGGAGCGAGAGTTTCAACACTACCGAGACCGAAAATATTTTTCACTCGTGACGAACACTTTGTTTTTCACAACATCTGTGAGGAATTCAATCTATTGAGAATGAGTATATTTACTTTAAAGTAAATAGAAAATGTGCTGTGTGGTGTCGGCCAAGAGAATAGCACCAACCCAAATTCTTCCCGCGGGTGTCGTAAAAGGCGACTAAGGGACACAAGCCGGGGGGTGGGCAGCAGCGCCCCCTGCAGTGCAATTCCACCAAACTGCGATCCCCAACCCGCATGCCCAGCGTGGGGATTATAACTATAATATAGTCTGAAGTAGAAGTAGTAGTAGAAATAGAAAATCCAATTTTGAATTTATATATTTACCACACATGTTTAATTGGATAGCATTAGCTTGTTTTGAGCCCTAACTTTAGGGATCAAAATACGTTATTTCGAGCAGTTGGAGTGAAAAAAATATTAATGAGTCCATTGAATTGAAAACCTCGGTAAGAGGGATCAAACTAACTTTCAAGACATTCAACAAAGAGTTCGGTCCGCCAGCTGAAGTTTAAAATGCAATAGTTTCATGTAGGACTTTTACTGTTGCTTTTACTCGTTCTAATGAACTTCGCAGCAGTCGGGATTTGTTTTATCATTTTAAGTTTTTATGGAGCTAAAAAAATAAAATCACCTTTAAGATCTACATAAGCCTACGCAATTACATTAGGATTATTTACTTTACCGCGAGGCACTCTAAGTTTAAAGAGAAAAGGCAGACAACGGAATATTAATGTCTCAAATCCAATGAAGGAGAAACAGAAACGAATGCAGTCGGCTAAGCCTGATTAAAAAGCGCAGGCGTCCCGCCACTGTCTTACCATTAATCTGCAGGACTTATGCCCCAGCAAAGTTAAATGGCCAGGATTTAAATGAGACAGGAGCACAAGATACGTAGGGTAGTAACGGAAAGTCCGCCAGAGTTGAGATAAAACGCGACGTGCTCATGGACCACCATTACCAGATTTGCCGCTACGTTTCCCCTGCTGCCGTAATTTTTCCGCGAAAGCTGACAGTTGGCGAGAAAGGAAAATGCACTCTGTCTCCGTGGCATATGAGTAATTTTATCTTGTTTTTTTCTAGAATATAGACTTAATGCCACTCGCTGATTGTAAGACAAAACGTCATGAGTAAACCTGAGTGTCTGAGGTGTTCAAGTATATCAGCGCTTGAAGTTCCGGAGGGCACGCGAGGTAATAAAGCCCATACTCTCTCTTTAAGAGAAGACCTGTACCCCGTAGTGGAATTTTTTTAGGCTACATAAAAAAACAGCGCTAAAAGTAAAAAACTACAGGTAAAAAATATATACTTGAATTACATTTATGGATTTGCGGGTACTTTCACGGAAAGGTATCAAGATTGTCTCCGTAGTATAAGTGTTCATACCCTACCCTACCTGCCCCTTGTCTAGAAAACAAGAGCATAACCCCCTCTTACATTAAGAGTTATTTACATATCAAGTTTCGCCCTTCCTATTTTGCGAAATCTGTTTTTTCCAGATATTTCTAAACAACGGTTGTTTCTAGACTGGGACGCAGGTTTATAAAGCAGTTGCATTTATTCATTGACTGGCATAAATATGTATGAGGGAAAGAAATACTTCTGTTTGTTTACGTTATGTGATAGGAGAGCTTTATTAAAAATTCTGGGAGATCCCATGAAGAACTCTGTAAGACGCTTTGGAGATCATAGACTTAGTCGGCTTTGTTTCTTTTCGAGATTAATTTAGCGTTGTCTGCTAGTTTTGTTTGTTAGAATTCCATCAAGAACCTTCATAACCAATAAAAACAGTAAAACAGGTGAACATTTGATAATGGTTGATCGAACTGTTGCGCTCGTGGCCTAGCGAAGCCGATTGATTGGAATCAATCACATGGGTTAAGCAACAACAGGCGCGGTCAGGTACTGGATGGGTGACCATCTCGTGACTACCGCTAGTGGCAATTTTTCCGAGCGCTGCCGTGCTTTGCAAGGCACGTTAAGCCGTTGGTGCCGGCTGTCATGAAATGGCAGTCGTTAAGCCATGTCAAAGGCCTTATGGGCGGCATGATAACTTCTGGCAGTAAGACCCGCCACTGTTTTACAATCCTCCACCAACTCGATCTTGGCCCTCGTGGCGGAATATGCCTAACCTTAATGCGATACAGGAAGATACCCGTGTGCCAACAGTGGGGACATATAAAGGGTTGATATCGATCGAACTGTTACACCTGGTCCCTGTATGAGAAGACGCTGACTAAGGTTGCCGCATTAGACACCTGGATCCAAAGCCCTGCATGGTGCTTGGTGTTTCAGCCAGTACTGTCTCGTTGGTGCTCAAAGCAGTATGTAATTTATTCAAGCTCTATTTTCTATTTCCATTGTTCTATGTCAATTTCATCAACTACACCAATCCAAACTTGGCCCCCATGGTGGAGTAGGGCCTATATCATCCTAAGGGAAGAGACCGTTGCCCCTCGAAGGGGCATAATAGGTTGATGATATCAATTTTGATCCTAATTATACAGCGCAGTTTCTAGTGTAATTCAATTGTTTTTTGTAAAAGGAATAGCTCTGTATTCCATAGTAGAACGTGCCAAAAATGAGACAATTCACCATTGGATTAAGTGATCGACATATTCATTAATAGTTTTTCATCGTAAGCGTCAACTCTATGTCCAGCAGTGGACTACATAATATAGCCTGAAGAAGAAGCGTCAACTCCTTCTTAGACATCTCACACCCAAAACCGCGCCACTGCAATTGGACTGGGTGAACCCTCCATGACATCCAGCAAGTTGCACTGTGGAGCTTCAGGGCAGATATAAATATGCAATGTTGTTTGTGCAGCTCCACATCGGAACAACATTTCTGCATCTTTTCAGGTTGTCACTGGATGGAGCAAGAACTCAGCGTAGACGGATTAGAGAGCAGCATACCCTCCACTGAATATTAGAATGGAAGTGGGTGTATTACGTCTAACGAAGAACCGACCACCTGGGCAAAAAGGTGCGCGAGTGGAGATGGCGAAGTTAATGGGGGATCCCGAACAGCTCCTTAGACCAACGAACTTAACTTTGTTTTGACGACTATATGAGGTTGATTGAAGACAGACAGGAATTGTATGTATTTGTAGGTGTTCAATACTGATGATTGTTTATTCATATACTTAAAAATAAAACAAAACAACATTATAGTCATAGACATTACAATGAAGTTTAATGTATAATCCCTGTAATAACTTGAATGTCACAAATTTTGTCAAAAACGCCAAATACATGTGCATACAGCATAACATGGTTATCGTCACTGTGCCGTCGATCGTCGGACAAAGATAATTAACAAATAACACGACTTTCATTTTACAATAAGATCTTTGACAAATATTGAGATATTTTTAGAAACCTATTTAAAGGCTAAAAATTCCACCCATGCCGGGATGCGAACCCGCGACCTCTGGCTATCCGTGCCAGCGCTCTTTCCATGTGAGCTAATGGGCGACTCACCGGCATCAGCGAAATTTCGAACCTCTTTACAGCGACATGTGCCTGAAGTAATTTGCATTACTTCGCCCATTAGGTCAGTTGGAAAGAGCGCTGGCACGGATAGCCAGAGGTCGCGGGTTCGAATCCCGGCATGGGTGGGGCCTCTAAAAAGGTTTTCAAAAATTGTCCTCAGCACGAGTTAGTTCATTAAAAATAAAAATAGTATAAATTTTGAGATGTGAATTCATTTCACCGAATGCCATCCTATTTTATCGAATAAATAAAGATATATATTTTTTTAATGACAATGCCCATTAAACTCTACAGAGCCCTGAATAACGTTTTTTATTTTATTATTATTATTATTATAAATACGTATATTGCATATTAGTATCCTTCATCCTATAAGCATTTTCTATTTTATTTTTATAATAATTTCTTGGAGTTCTTGTTCTTTTTGGAGAACAGGATTAGTTATCTACTTATAAAATAAACTCATAGTAAAATTCACAAATGAATAAGGTAAATAAATCAATACCCTCAGATTATTTCGCAGTGAACACAACTGATTGTAGTTTACGGAAAATATGATAAACTGCGCCTCATTTCATAGAACTGACCACACGATGCACAAATGTGAAGCTCTTGTGGCCTAGTGAAGCGCTAGGACCGAGTGATTGGAATCAATCATTCGAGTTAAGCAACAACAGGCGCGGTCATGTGCAGGATGAGTGACCGTCCCCTGAATACCGCTAGTGGCATTTTTCCGAGCGCCTCCGTGCTTCGCGTTGGTGCCGGCTGTCATGTTATGGCAGTCGTTAAACCATGTCAGAGGCCTTATGGGCGGCTTGATAACTTCTGGCAGTAATACACGCCACAGTTTTACAATCCTCAACCAACTCGGTCTTGGCCCCCGTGGTAGAGTATGGCCTAACTTTCCTACGATGCAGGAAGAGACCCGTGCCCCAGCATTCGGGACATGCAAGGGTTGCTATCGATGCACACGTTGCAGGCAATTTTATTGCTGAAATGTAAAGGTTCATGCGCTGTCGTCTTAACATTCATAAGTGTGATATTTCTTTACCTTATGAGAATTATTAATCATCAAATTAAATTCCCTACGCGAGTTATTGTTAAAATTGCATCAAAGACATCTCGAAAACTTTGCGCACTCGCATCTTAAAGTTTTAACGTTGTTTAAATCCGATGATACTTCGCCAACAAGTTTGCGAAGTATGGAATCTTGTGTAACCTAAGTATGTGCTTGAAAATGCGTTCCGGTTCCGGTTCCCATTCCGTTTGAATAATATGCCACTCGTCGTAGCTGTTTTTGAGGACTGAAGATGTTTATTTGCTTGCAGAGTTTGAACAAGTTTGAACAAGATGTACGTAGTACATGATTGAGTGAGCGAGACTTTGTTGGCATTATAGCATTATCATTTTGTGAGATTGAGGTTCATAGTGAATTGCGTGTAAACACGATGTTTGAAAGCGACGATACATATGTAGTTTTATGTCTTGAAACAGTAGAACCCAAGACCATATTATTTTTTATACTGCAGGGCACACGCCATCTCTCAGAGATAGAGTATGAGCTTAATTAATACGCGTGCAGCGGATTACCAATCTCAAACGCTGAGTTTACAGTGTTTAAGGTGTTTACGCTCGTGGCCAAGCGAACCAAGTGATTGGAATCAATCACTTGGTTAAGCAACAACAGGCGCGGTCAGGTACGGGATGGGTGAGCGACCCGTGACTACCCCTAGTGGCATTTTTCCGAGCGCTTCCATGCCTCGCAAGGCACGTTAAGCCGTTGGTGCCGGCTGTCATATAATGGCAGTCGTTAAGCCACGTCAGAGGCCTTATGAGCGGCTTGATAACTTCTGACAGTAAGGCCCGCCACTGTCTTGCAATCCTCCACCAACCCGGACTTGGCCCCCGTGGTGGAGTATGGCCTAACCTTCCTGCGATGCAGGAAGAGACCCGTGCCCCAGCAGTGGGGACATACAAGGGTTGATAACGAAGGTATTCACGTATGAATACCTTAAGCACTGCGGTTTCCTCACGATGTTTTCTTTCGTAATTTTAATAGAGACAACAATTTTTCACCCGCAAAAAAGGCCTGGCAAACTCATAAGCACAACATTATTAACAAAGGGCGGCAGAAAGCGTCGAGAATCGGCACAAATGAAATAGAAAAGGGCCCTAAGGGCCGCGGTCCCACGAAATGGTGTAACATCACAAAGACGATTTGCTCCGTATTCAACTGGAAGCTCAACCGATGAACTAAAGATAACAGGATTTCGATATCAACCCTTGAATGTCCCCACTGTTGGGGCACTGGTCTCTTGCTGCACCGCAGGAACGTTAGGCCACACTCCCCCTCGGGGGTCAAGTCCGGGTTGGTGTATTATAAGAGATCAAAGCCGATTGAGATTATGTTTTAAATGAGACAAATATATTATTGTAAATACCGATATCTTTATTAATAGAGCATTAACCAGTTAAGGCAATTCTTTACATAAATAAATTAGATCTAAATTTTCAATTAATACAACATTATACACACAAAAACTGAAAACAATAGATGCTTTATTATTATTCAAACGAACAAAATTACAAACAGAAACTAAAATTAACCAAGGTTTTTAAAAATTGCGGGTAGATGTGAAATTAAAGATGCCCACACTAAGTAAACCTGTATGGCGGGGCTGAGTATCTGTCACAAATTAATATTTAGACGTTTACATACAAATCACTGGTGTTCATAAGATTGCAATGCAATTTAACAAAGAAATATAAAAGACATTTTTTTAAATTCCCAGAGAAAAATGGAGTAAACGAACAAAATATATACAAGGAAATAAGCCAAAACATCCGGACGAGAAGGTCTGAGGTGCATAAGATCAAAGACAACCGAGCATTATACAATATCGTATGGCAACCAGCTGGTTGCCATACAATATTGTATAATATCGTATGAGTTCAAAGCAGCTGCTTTGAACTCCAAATCTCTCACTCAATACAACAAAATAGGGTCTGAAACTGGGCATGCATTACTAGTGTATAATTAGATAGCAATACAGCAGCAAAATTAATTTCAATTGAGATATTTTTAAATAGCTTCTACATGCCCACGTTTCACTAAATGAACTTTTCTTAAACATGAGCCGAAATATTTAATAATATCATTACTTTTGAATAAAGAACAAGCGAAGTATCATATTTACGTAGACTGAAAAACCAAAATCACTTCCCGGCGCATTCTCTGAATTTGGAACGAAGAGCGCACCGGCAATGTTGTATAGAACGGTGTGCTGTTTGAATTTAGAGCTCTTTCATCAATCGTACACATTGCGTTCTCGTGGCTGTATAGCCACAGATGCCTACGGCTCGGCCTTCAAACTTATACTCGACCTGCAATTGCCTATTTCGCTGCCTTTGCAATTGTACTATTAACATAAAGCTGAAACACACGCGATTTGATAAACGCTTCGTCTACGAACACGCTTCCTAGGCATTTAGTGTTTTTTTAATTATTGGACCAAATACGGCATCTATTAGTAAATGGCAATCAAAAATGGTATTCGGAACCACCGTGCGTACATGCAACGCCTAATGAATGTTGATGAAGTGAAAGACGTCCGTAGAATCGTGACAAGTGACAATCTCTGGTTTCTGTCTTCTGGAACAGTCTTATTATCAATATGTAATATTCATCAGTAAAATAACTAATCACTGCAGTAACAACGGACTTTTCACTTTTAATTGTAAAACTGGTAATTCATCTATCGGATGAACCATCAGGAGAGAAAGGAACAATCAAGAAAAGCTGCCTGTTAATCTAAACAACTCGAGGAAGAGTCCTTTTTCAGCACACTGCCCGTCTACTTGCCCTAAGATAGACGCCATTTGTAAAATTCTAAGGAGAATGGAGCTAGCGAGTCGCGCTAAGTACATTGCGGAAGAACATTAGTTACAGTCGTAGGAAGACGGCATTGACTGTGTGGACTGCGTCAAGTATCACAAAAAGGGAAAGTTGATAACAGTGGCGCAGACTCGTACCTGCTAGTCCGCTGACTGTCTAGCATAGTTTTGCGACATAACTCTGGTTAGTATAATAACTAGGCACGTATAACACTTTGTAAACTTATGGTTGCAATAAAAAAGGTGATGATGATGATGATGGTGATTTGTACTTCAAGACATTAGGACATACAAAAGGCTCCTAGTTACACTTTTGCTTCCATTTTGTTATTTTATATTTAATTTCATTATATAATTCGTTTCAGCTTTGGTATGGGTCTGAAAAAAAAAAGATTTAGTATCAAAGTCGAGAAATTGATTATAGGGGTTGATATTACTTACGTCAGTGAGAAGATTGAGTTACCTAGTATGAAAAGCTACAATATCTACAAAGTTATACACGTTAATTCTTTCGATATTTTACGATTTCTAAAAACTATTTATTTTGGTCTCTATCTTACGTCAAAAAAAGCGTAAAAAATGCAGTAATAATGTCTGTGAAATATTTTTGTGTTATCATTCCATTGAATAAATAAACTGTATTTTATTTATTTATGTTTACATGTATACCAAAGATAAATGAGTCGAAATATAAAATAATAAAATGGAAACAAAAGTAAAAGAAACAGCCTTCTGTTTGTATTATAGTACCTACTGATCGATGAGAATACTTTGCCTCTAGATTATAAAGTGAAAATTATCAATATTATAACCATAATTCCGGATTCATTTATTAAATTTTTTGATATTGTTTCCTTATCATCAATATTGCGAAAACTTTGAGTAATAGTTGAAGTACTAAGTTACAAATTGAGCTATATAGCAGTCACAGTTTACAGTTTAGCTTTTGACAGTAAATGTCGCCACAAATTGATATCTATTCGCGTTGAAACCGTGACGTTCTGCCCTCTCTATTAGAAGTTACTATCAAATTGCACTGTACCACACCATAAATTGATATAGATGACTCACCCAATTGGCATTGTTGTAAATAATGAAATAGTTACAAAATATTCTCTATTTAAAAGAGTAAGTTCATTAAATACATACAATTTTAATGATTTCTCGCATTTAAAACAATAATTGTGTGACTAAATACACCTTCTTCTTCTTCTTCGTTCTTATTTTGGAACGTAACTTCATAATTAACTTTTGTAATTTTTGCCGAGGGTATTAAACTAACCGTTAATGCTTTCAAAAAGACGCCTACGACTTCAGTCATCCGAGACCACGGCACCTGTAAAAGTGCCGAAACGTTGGAAAATTGTAAAAATGTAATAAACGAGCATAAATCCGTATAAAAACAGTTTTAATTACACCTTCTGAAGTTCGTTCCATACTTAAACAAAATTGTTTTGAATTGTTTTGACCAAAATAAATTCAAAAATCAAAATTCTTGTTACTTTCTATATTTTTTCTGCATTTTACCAGTTTAGTGACTTGTAATGTTTCTATACACAATAAAAACTTACCTAATATTTTAGACGTATAAGTTCTTAACAAAAGAATTCAAAACACTCCTGAAATACTGAGTTCAGCCCCATACGAGACAGATATAAACAATTTATCTGTCTATAAATCATACCATATGGAGGCGCTTGAACTTAGGCAATAAAGCGCTGCTATACTAAACGACTCGACCGCAGTCTCTTCCGAAGCAGTCCCTTGCTTTCCACCAAATATTTTTATACAGGTCCCCCCTAACTTTGAGTCGAGATGCTCCGTGGAGTCAAGGCGCTGTCCCAACAGCGTCACAAACTGGTATATTAACGTTACTGGCAAGTGACTTAATGAGCATAGATAAGAATAATAGACCTTTTTCTCCCTTTTTATCCAATGTGTCCAAAAGCAGTGCGTACGTATTGTCGCGGTTTGCAAGATGGTAAATATTACAACAAGCTTTTAGAAATTTAGGTAACTTCAATACAGCTATGTGTATATAGTTTAAAGGTCTACAGCAACTTTACATTTGCCACGGAACGGAAGTGAGGGGAAAAATTAACCATTGACACCGATATCTACCCTTGTATGGCACCACTGCTAGTGCACGGGTCTTTTCCTGCATCGCAGGAAGGTTAGGACATACTACACCACGGGAGTCAAGTTCGGGTTGGTGGAGGATTGTAAGACAGTGGCGGGCCTTACTGTCAGAATTTATAAAGCCGCCTATAAGGCCTCTTGATTATGTTTTAATTGGCTTAACGCCAATTAAAACATAATCAAGCATAATAAATAACTTTAATTTCGTATCTATACATTCAGAACAACTCATCAGTTGTGAAAAACCCTTAGGTTAGGGCATAAGCGCGCCGCGTCCAGAGATGCCATGTGTTTCGGGGCTAAGCGAAGGTAATGGGCGTGTGTGGACCCAATAAATCTTTGTTACGGGGCCTGCGACGTGACACTACCTCCGACTATCCACTGGTGCTACGGTTTTTCTAGTTTCATTTTTGTAAGTGGTGCGAAATTTCGCTCCTGTGCCTAATCTCTTGTTTTTTTTTCACTTTGTACAACCTTTTGTTTTCACTATACGTCCCACTTCAGGGCAAAATCATTGTCTCAGAAAAAGAGTATGGGGCGTATTTGATGCAGAGGATTCTCTTGTGCAGTACGGTGATGGCTGTTGTTGCTGCGCCTAAATAATAGTTGCAATTATTGAAAAAAAAATTCGAGCACCCCAACTCTAATAATCATATCTACGAAAACGTCGTTTTCGTTTTATTGTACTTATGGCTAATCAAACGATCAGTCTATAGGCCGTATGTATGTTTTGATCTTTTGTAAAATATGACATAAAACAACTCACTATAGCCCCTACTATACTATGTCCATTAGGGAGTAAACATTCATAAATATCGTTTCTTCTCTTAGGTTCTGTCTCCGAAGACTGAACCTACGATGTTATTTATTTATAAAAAACTCCTCTATCACTCTCCACAGTGGATAGATAGATATATAGAGAACACTTTATTGCACAACCATAAAAAAGAATACAACCATGATTTCTTAAATCAGTAGAGTGTTTTAAGGAATGGAGTTTTATAAATGAGACCGTTAATTTTATCGTTCTTTACATATCTGTGCCTAGTGTGATTGTTTACATATTTCGGTCTCAAGTAACTAGTCCAGTATTTGTTATTTTACTAGAACGGTAACAGGTCTATAATGACAAATACTAGACTTGTTATAGCGCCCCAAACTAAAACGTTTTGAACCACAGACCTACCAAACCACGGTCCTTAATACTCCTTTGACTCATAGTGACTAGTGACGCAAATGTTCTTTTGCATGTAATCAGAAACTACGAAATTGATGTTAATATTAATATAATAGAATTTATGAATGTCTCGCGATGCTCATACATAGTTATATTAATCTAAACGGGTCTAATCACGATTATTTATTAATTAAAACGTACATAATTACGTACTTATTTAGAGACTAAAAATTCCACCCATGTCGGGACTCGAACCCGTGACCTCTGGCTATCCGTGCCAGCGCTCTTTCCAAGTAAGCCAATGGGTGACTCACCGGCATCAGTGAAATTTCGAACCTTTTTACACTATTCTCTGTATTATTTTAGCCTCTAAATAGGTTTTTAAAATTGTCCTTAGCACGGGTTAGTGCATTAAAAATAAAAATAGTATAATGTACATAATTACTTGAAATTTCCATATAATCATGATTAGACCCGTCTGTTTTTCATAACGTTTCAAAGCTGTTTTGTACATGCAAAACTACTATAAAGTAGTCGAAATAAAGCCGCCTATTATAATGTCTATAGCACTACAGAGGTCTAAGTCTGGTTACCTATAATACATAGTACTCTAGTTTGAGGCTCAGGCACTATTTACATAGTCCAATTCAATAAAAAAAATCGCATTAGTACTTTGTATTTTCAACTTGCGAATACTCGCAGTAAATATTAAACTAGTCACTATATACACTTAATAGTGTTCGGTACATAACATCGTTAAACCACGGTCGGAGAGAAAGTAATGTGTATTGACACTTCAGTAGACTGGCGGCAAAATCTGTAGCGACTGGCAGATAAAATAGATTGTCCGTACCCTGATGATAAAATACGATCACTGAAAGCATTCTGAAGGGCTACCATGAGTTGCTTTTACGACTTTAATAATAATAATTATGCTTTAACACGTCCTATTGGTAGAGGATTGTAAGACGGTGGCGGGCCTTACTGTCTGAAGAAATCAAGCCGCCCATAAGGCGTCTGATATGGCTTAACGACTGTCATTACATGACAACCGGCACCAACGGCTTAACGTATGGCCCGCCACTATCTCACAATCCTCCACCAATCCGGACTTGGCCTCCGTGGTGGAGTAGGGCCTAACCTTTATACGATGCAGGAAGAGACCAATGGCCCAGCAATGGGGACATATAAAGGTTTATATCGACGTCCCATTGTAGGGCACATACCTTCTTTTAGAGAGAGAGTTTCGGCTTAATGACCATGCGTGTCCATAGTGGATTGGCGATTTCAAGCGATGAGGTATGTGAAAACCTCAGATAGTTGATTGTTTCTAATTGATTCAGGTTAATTTATGAGAGATAAGGTTAATATTACGCCAGTTAATAAAATAAAGACAACAAATAGAAATATCCCAGGCATTTACGTTACCTCACGATATTTTCTTGACTGTTGGCGAAAAGTATTGCTGCTACAAATTCTCTATTAAATTTTTTTTCATTATTTCTGGTAACTAAAAATCTATTTATGAAACACAGGCTCCATCCACCTCATTTTTTTTAAATAGACTCTCCACTCTTCTATCTTATCTATGATAATTGTAATAAATATTTCGTAACGTAAATAGCTTCCCAGCATGTTTCCCATTGTTATTTCAATCATCTTCTCTTTCCATCTCATCCCATATTGGATTTAAACCTTAATACAAATTTCGTAATGTAACTAATGTCCCAGCATGTTTTCTATTATTATTTCAATCATCTTATAAAAAAATTCCTCTTCCTCTCCCATACCATCCTGGATATTAACACTTTCGCAGACGTTTTTAAAATCTATTGTTCTTTTAATTGTTATGTATGCTATAGCATCCGCGCGTCCGCGAAAGGGTTAAGCTCCTAAGTTACTGACAAGGTGCATCATGAAAAGGTGCATCAGTCAGTCGTGGCGTACCCATAGCTTCCTTCCTTTAACGTCACCTTCTTAGGATTCCGTACCTGAAAAAGAAAAACAGTACCGTAACAGTAACACTTTATTTTCCATCCGTCTATCTGTCCGTCTAGATTCTTTATCCGAGACACACGTAGAGTTGAAATTAAAACCATTTACTCAAGTTCACAGCACCTTGAAGTTGTAAAAAATTAAACTTATATATAAACGCAAAATAAGTTACGCTCGTTTACGCCGCAAAAAAAATATTTCGACACTCAAGGGAACCAAAATTCATAGGGTACTTCCCGTTGCCCCTGAACTGATATCGCAAGTAATGTCGTCTTATGCTACAATTACAGGAGGAAACAATTTGAAAACTATGATTAAATCACAAAAAAAATCTTTGTAATTTTTCTAATTTATTTATGATGATAAGTAACTACAAATTTGTACGGAACTCTCGGAGCGCGAGTGCGACTTACACGTGGCCGGTTTTTTTCTTGTACTGAGTAGACGTGCGAAATTATAAATATATTAATATGTATTTCTCACATGAAGAACAATCAAATTTACAACTCGTGGTTAGGGCGATGGTACAGAAGTTTTTGTTTTAATGTAATTTGTGTCAATGTGATGTCGGATATAGGAAAGGGGGAAGAAGCCTGAGCCGAAGTCTTGTAGTAACTTGATAAAAACAAATCCGAAGCGATGCCAATAAAGATTCATCGTAAATGGGAAGGATTTTTTTGCCAAGAAATGTGCTTTATGGAAGTTCTAAACTGGGGACTGCGCTTCTATCTCATACTTAAGTCTACACTGGATGGGATGTCGTCATTTATTAAGTCACTTCCGAAGTGTCACAATGTGCATGTATTTACAAGCTGTCAAATACATAGTACATATGAGTAGTACGTATACATAAAAGAAGTACATAAAATATTTATTTAAACATTTAGGCACTAAAAATCTATACGAAATATTTTTTTGTAAAAATAGCTACGATTAACATCCTAACCTTTGGCTTGTTTCGAAACCCTACAAGTTCCAGGCATTGGATAAAACATGAGTAAGTGAAATATGAGTATCCTGAGGCAAATATTCATATTTCATTAAAGATTTTCACGATATATTTACTTGTTTACTTAGATATTATATTACCCGACTTCTATAAGACTTAAGTACGTAAATTATAGGATGAAAATAAGTTTCGTAGAAAAAAAAAGATTTATCAAAAGATATGTAAATAATACTTTCAATCTGTTTCGTGTTGTTAAAGTTAAGCACAAGAGATTCGAAGCTAGAAGTAAGCAGACAATGATTTGATTAAAATCTTTTTATAATATTCTTTTGTACACTAATAATTTGACAATGTTCAAGTAGCGATATAAATCTGTTAAGATCACAGCAAGTCGCAAACGGTGGTCTCTGCCCACCCCTCCGGTATACTGGCGTGAGATTTTGTATCTTTAATATTCAATTAAATAAATGGTTTCTGGTTTCTATTCGTTTTTGCAGAGCTATGTCTTCTGCATGAATGCACCAGAGCGGCATCTAACTGAGAGGAATGGCATGACATCGTGATGCACGCAACATCAGCCTACAATAAAGCTTCTTCATGAGGACCCCGGCCGTTCTGTCAAGAGCGCACCGACCAAAAAGAAGAAGAATTTTTGGTATCAAACTTTGCACTCGTATGTCCCCACTGCTGGGGCACGGGTCTCTTCCTGAAGGTTAGGCCATCCTCCACCACGGGGGTCAAGTTCGGGTTGAAGGAGGATTGTAAGGCAATGGCGCGCCTTACTGTCAGAGGTTATCAAGCCGCCCTGACATGGCTTAACGACTGCCAGTACATGACAGCCGTCACCAACGGCTTAGCGTGCCTTACGGAGCACGGAAGCGCTCCGAAAAAATGCCACTGGCGGTAGTCACGGGATGGTCACTGCACCTGACTGTTGCTTGACCTTAGTGATTGTTTCCAATCTCTGCGATTCACAAAGCCAACTATGAGCACTTCGATAAGAAGAATATAAGTTTTTTTTTTTGTAAACGCATTTCTTTTATCACTGTGAACGCGACACCTTTAGTTAATAGACCCTCAAAAGGGTTACCCTTGATATACTGGCCACCGAAAATTGCACCAACAAATCACTGACAAACTTAAGACACCCAACACCATCCGGAATGAACAAAAACCTGTGCTTTTACCCGACCGAACTTTATAAAACGAGCATAATGGGAGCTCCGCAACTCTATTCCGGACCTCACTAAATCTTCGTTAAGGGTTGGTGTGGTACACAAGTTACACGTGTAGATATCCGATGACTGTGGCCAGAATGTGTGACTAACTCACCTATTTACGTTCCCTATCTACAATGAGAAGCATTGGACCTTATCTTACTTGGCTTAAAGGTTAGAATAATGGTTCTATTGACTTAGTGGAATCAAAATATTTGTACCTTCGGTCCGAATCGAATTGGAAAATTGTGATTCTCTTACACGATGCTTATAATTACTACTTATAATTATAATTTACTTATAATTTACTGCCTTGTAATCTTGTCTACCATCAGGCGAAATGCTTTGCGCAATGTCTTGTTTATACAAATAACTTTCATACGATGTACGATATTTCATACGACGATGTATTAGCGAAACTCAAAACTGGCTTATAATGAAAGTTGATAAAGCGAAAGATATCTGTTGGGATCGTGGCAATTGGTAGAACCCTGGTCTCTGCCTACCCCTCCCGGATAGGTGCTTGATTTTATGTTACGTTCCATCACTGCCGCGTGCAATAATACGCAAAAAATGGTGTCCTTGCTGCCGCGAGTCACGAAGCAGAATTTTTTATGAAGGTTATCGCCATAGTCCAAATATGTTTTTTATTATGAATATAACTAAATCGCAGCTGATTAGAACTTTTTCATAAAATAGTTTAAATAATAAAATTTAAATAGTTTAATAGGTTTCGATTAATTTAAGTTTTTATAATGTATTATTATTTATTTTCTTTTTAATGCACTAACCCGCGCTAAGGACAATTATATTCTGGCACGGATAGCCAGAGGTCGCGGGTTCGAATCCCGGCATGGGTGGAATTTTTCGCCTCTAAATAGGTTTTTAGTATTATTATTTATTTGTTATCTCTTATTATTTAAAAAAGTGGATCTTTCTTGTGTTTTAAGGAAGTTAAAATCAATTCTTTCCAACTGAACAAAAAAAATAGTTTTTCTTTTCTCGAGAGCTATCTCCAAGAGCTAACTCTGTAGTTGGCTTCTTTGATAAATTTAAGTGACAATGATAAAATAGATATCATTGTCACTTTAATTAAGATTAAATGACATATACATTTTAAAAAATCTATAGGCATTCGAGAATGGCCGGTTTGACATTGAACTGCCAATTAATAAGCTTACGAAGGCAGATATCATGAATCAAACTGTTTCAAACTTATTTATTAATTACTATTAAAACAATCAAATGACGTACCATAAATACACGATAGTAACAACCTAATAAAGTTTAAAACATTCTTAGCCTGCGTTTAACAAATAAATTATTCGCAATCGCAAACAATGAGGGCATTCACTCCATTGTATTTTTGCCCTTGATTAAATATTTTTGGAGCCACTTGTTGTTTTTTCCTCTTGAGGTCGTCCAATGAGCACCTGTTCTCATATCGACCATTCTAACTCGGAACAAAAACATGGCTCAAAAACAACGCTTGAAACACATCGCTGGAACAGGGTCATGATTCTGGCAAGGCTATGCTATCAAGGCTATTTGTTATACTTTGGAGGACTACCAAAGAATATAGTACTTTCGTGCTTCATTCATAAGGCACGTTAAGCCGTTGGGGCCTGCTGTCATGTTATAGCAGTCGTTAAGCCATGTCAGAGACCTTATGGAACAGACCCGCGCCCCAGCAAGCAGTGCGGGCATGCAAAGGATGATATTGATTGTAACTTCTATACAACACAGACCTCATCCCAAACTAGGATACCTTTTATATGGCAACCAGGCAAGAACATCACAAACAAACGACGGCATTCAGTAGGAATCGAACCCACGACCTCTGGCATGATAATCAGACGTTATATCACTAAGCCGACGAGACAGTCATTTGGAACATTTAACACACTGCGCCTGAACCAAGTTCGATTAGATAAAATGTTATTAAATTTATTATATCTAGTTTACATAATTATGTTACTGATTTAGATTATCTGGAAGAAAATCTTATTAATATTAAAGTAGCTTTCGTACCAATGTTTGTATTGAGCAATTAATCTTTTTCAATAAATACATTTTCTTTCAATCATGACATATCATACACGAGTGTATCCCACTGCTGGGTGAAGGCCGCTTTATATCCACTCCTTTTGGTCCTTGGCCAAGAACAATAATATATAATTATGATAATTTGAATATTCCACCTGTTCATTTGATCACTTTATTGTTTATTTGCAACTTGATAGAAAATAAGACATGATAGAAAACTATTCTTAGCAACACTTAGCACGGTCGTATGTTTCAACTTAGAATGTTTCTAATTTATCTACTTTTCATCCAACGCCATGTTACTCAAGGGATCGACATCAATCCTTGTATATCCCCACTGCTGGAGCGCGGGGCTCTTCCTGCATCGCAAGGAGCCTAAGCCATACTCCACCACGAGGGCCAAGTTCGGTTTGGTGGAGGAATGCTGAAACCAAATAGCGGGTTCTTAGTTCTAGATACTAGATACTCACTGGACGGTTGCGACTATGTTGATATTAATTCGACACTAAAATACTTCTGGCTTAGCAGAATCAGCTGGGTAGCCGATACACAACATCCGTTGGACGGAAACCATACAAACGACATCTGATGATTTATAGACGGAGGCATGACCGAATCGGATTTTTTAACTTGTTATGCAGGGGTTTAACCTTCGAATGCTCAGATTGAATTTAAAATAATAACAGAAGGGCACAAGTGGAAAATCAGAACTTGACTTTTCCGCACTCCAGAGGCCTATTTCATTTAACCTCAGCAGGACCTCTTTAATCAGAACTCCGAAAATTTTCGCCCCGTTCGGATTCCTGGAGCGTTCTTTTTTATGAAATAAAACTAAAAGTGTTGTGAAAATTGAAATGTATATTCAGAGCAGTTTTCTACGGACATTTGTGAAAAAGAATGTAAGGCTACTATAAAGCCTTACATTCTTTTTAATGCACTAACCCGTGCTTAGGACAATTTTAAAAATGGGCGCTGCAAGTGATGCAAAATTACTTGAGCCGGATGTTGCTGCCTGTACGTAATACAGAGAGTATTGTAAAGAGATTCGGAATTTCACTGATGCTGGTGAGTCGCCCATTGGCTCAGTTGGGAAAGCGCTGGCACGGTTAGCCAGAGTCCGCGGGTTCAAGTCCCGGCATGGGTGGAATTTTTAGCCTCTAAATAGGTTTTCATAGTAGCCTCGCTAAAGTGAAGGGTACAAGCCTGAGGAAAACTTAGTGTGTGAAGCCGAACGCTTGCTACATATCGCACCTTCTGTGGTACAGGGGTACTACTTCACATGTTGTAATTTTAAAGGATAGCCACTTTTATTTTTTTTGTCATTTAATCTCTTAATATTCGACATTGTATCGCTTCAGTGATTATTCTCTGCATGCAATATGACCAATATATTTGTGAGTATGGCCATGTACTTTACAGGTGCATAGTTTTTTTCTTGTTACTATGGCCGCGCTCACACCACGCTCAATCCTGATGCCGACGCAGCCTTTTGGCAGTTCTCAGCTGACGAGATGGGCTACTACGACATGCCAGCTCATATCGACTATATCCTTAACACAACTGGTGCACCGACAATCAACTACATGGGATTCTCTCAAGGCGGTTGCATTTTCTACATGATGTGCTCTGAGCGCCCCGAGTATTGTGACAAGGTATTACCATTTCACTTGCAACGGCTACAAGGTTATCTAATAATGCGTCTCCACTTTTCCGACTTATCCTCAGCGTTATACAATCTCTTGAAACTACTAAACGTTACTAAAAGGCATCGGCCTACTAGAGGTGACGTCCAGAGGTTCTATCATCACTTCTCTTCTGGAGTTCTACTGTCAACTCGACGGGACGTCCCAAACCTTCCATCATACTCCATCATACTGAATATGTTCGATACGTATTACCCGAACGGTATCACAAACGACACTCTCCGAGTTCTGTACTCACACTTCCCTGACGGCGTGTATGCGCGGACATTCGTCAGATACGCACAGCTCCTTCAAACAGGAGGCTTCCACAAATACGACTTTGGCAGCGAAGAGGCAAATGTCTCGGCATATGGACGTAAAGTTCCTCCCTCATATAATATGTCGGCCACTAAAACGCCGGCGCTCGTAGTTGGTGGACCAGCTGATAACATAGTAGCACCGGCTGATACCACGGGGCTATTTGAACAGCTCCCGAATCTGTTGGAATTGTACTTCATCGAAGATCCACTCTTCGGGCACCTCGACATGATGTATAATGTCAACGCAGCATCGTTGATATTCCCTATAGTCAATAAGTATTTGCAGCAGTATACCACTGAACACTAGGATAAATGAGTACGTATTTTCAAGAAAAGCTTTTAATTTGGAAGATTTTTAGTTTTTTATTTCATTACAACTCAAACGTAAAGCACAGCAGCAGAAATTCATAGAATAGTTTTCAAATTTTTATGTTGCTCTATATGTTTGTATTTAAGGTAATAAAAGCCCATTACATTAATTATTTTTCTTAATCTCAGTATTTGGGGACCATTCGCGATGGTTATTATTCCTAAACTTTCTTTCTGAGAGGTAACTAAATAAACAACCCACAAACCACAATCATGGATCTCGGTCCAAAACTAGGATTCTCTATGCTGTGGTAACCAAGCAAGGATGTCACAAACATAAAAATACCTACGCCTAAAAGAGATAGTGAGGTGGAATTGTAATATGGTAGGACAGTTGACTGCAGAACCACCTAGAAGTTTTTGTCGCAAAGTCATCACACGTAAGTGATCTGGGTGAAAACATGCAAAGGTTTATGTACCATTGATTGTATTTTTGAGACTTACACTTCCTTTATCGCATCTAACAAATATTCTTTGTAAGCCAGCGACCCTACTCTGCAACTTTTGAAAGCTTTTGTTGAATTATGTATCAATAATCTTAGGTATTACAAGTTAGAAGGCAGGAGTTAGGCACGTTGTTCATTGAAGAAATAAATGAACAAACAAGAAACTTATCAAGTGAAGTATAGAAAGCACCAAGTACTTAACCCGGGCGTGGTGGTAGCGTATCGGTAAAATGCTAGCCTCAGATTTCAGGGGCGTATGTTCGAATCGCATTTTGTAGCAATGACCTTGTTTTTAACGCTCACATTGTGAAAACATCGTGGGGAAATCCGAGTGTGAGAGGTGTTCTCATGCCTTAGCGCTTGCAATCGTATTCGACATCAACCCTTGTATGTCCCCACTGCTGGGGCACGGGTCTTTTACTGCATCACAGGGGCCAAGTCCGGCTTGGTGGAGGAATGTAAGGCAGTGGCGGGCCTTAGGTACTGTCAGAAGTTATCAAGCCGCCCATAAAGCCTCTTACATGGCTTAACTACTGCCATTACATGACAGCCGGCACCAACGGTTTAACGTGCCTTGCGAAGCACGGAAGCGCTCGGAAAAATACCACTAGTGGTAGTCACGAGAATAGGGTCACCCATCCTGCACCTGACCGCGCCTGTTGTTGCTTAACTGAAGTGATTGATTCCAATCACTCGGTTAGACTAGGCCACGAGCGTTTCTGCAATCTTATACATTTTATTATATATATAGTAATATATTTATATTATATTCTTTTTAATGCACTAACCCGTGTTAGGGACAATTTAAAAAAAATAGCCTTTCAATAGGTTGTAATACTTTATTTATATGTAGGTTTATTCCTCTTCACCTTATATAAGCAAATCATAAATTGCATTTATAATTTTCACTTACAAAGTCGGTTCTTTGCTAAAGAAGTATGCAATCAAGACAGTTTTCACTCCACTCCTCAAGATAGCAGCGCAGGTAGGAACAGTCAAGAACACCATACCCTATCAAACACCAGGTGTGTACAAAGTCGATTGCAGTTGCGGTAGTTCTTATATCGGACAAACTAAGTGGACCATTGCTAAAAGAGTCAAGGAACATGTCGCAGCTGTCAAAAACCGCCAGGTGGTCAGCGATAGCTCTGCTTAAATAGTATAGATAGATCTGCTTAAATCAGGATCAAACCACTGGATAGAATAACACAAACCATCGGTACTTTCCAACGATTGCCATTATTATAGCCGAATTGTGCATGAAACGGTTGAAATTAAGAAACACACAAATTTTAATCGGGAATGTGGTTTCAAACTGTCGCAAACGTGGGATCCGGTCATCAAGATGTGTTCGAGTGGAAAAAAGTCGCATGGCTTATCGTCCGACGTTGTCAGTGTAGTGTGTCGCAACCCTAATAGTGCTTTGTGATGGCTGTTTGAGGGTAGTCTGAAACCTTGTCAGCCGAAGATGCGAACGGATGCCAGCCATCAGTCTTCTCGTGACCACGATGACTGTAACGTCGTCGAAACGTCGAGGTAAAATAGCAATAAATTACTACGCGATTAAGCCCCGAAAATATTCTAACTATACTTTTTTCTCTTGTTTCTTTTTCACGCCTACCAAGCTTTTTTTTACCTCCTGCGGTTGACTGGTACAAAATGCTTAATGCATTAAGTCCGCCGCATTGTACATTTATGTAAGTGCAATAAAAGTATTAATACATAAAAAAAAACATACCTACAACGAAGAAATAAATCCTATTATTTGCCTTTTAGCTCGTAGGTTCGAAATACTACGAAAAATACTTCGAATTGTATTTTGATAAAACTCGCCCTAGATGATGTGAAAATTATCTATTAACAACAGATAAGAAGTATAGAGAGAATAAGTCAACGAAACAAAATCATCAACAATTTACTCCATTGCATCCAAGTACTCCCCTCCTGTATTGAATGGAGCTCAATTTGCTTAGATAATTGGATAAGACAGCTTTCTTTTGATAGCCCTCAAAAGTCCAGATGTACCGGGACTATGGGAACTGCTTATCTTGTTATTGGAAAACTGGAATCCGATAACATGATTAGTGTAGGAAAGTGAAACGATTGTTCAGTGTACAAGATGTTGTCGGATAAGCTTAATAATTGCTATTTATTTCATCCAAATAAAATACTTCTTGCAATTAACTCGTGATGCTAATAAATAAACAATACAAAGTGCATTATCTCTAAGTACTTATTAAAATGAACACTAAACAAACATACATACATACATACATACATACATACATACATACATACATACATACATACATACATACATACATACATACATACATACATACATACATACATACATACATACATACATACATACATACATACATACATACATACATACATACATACATACATAACCTCACGCCTGTATCCGAGAGGGGTAGCAGAGACCAGGGACTGCCACTTGCCACGATCCTGACAGATCACCTTCGCTTCATCAACGTTCATAAGTCGTTGCATGCTCGCACGCCGGTTCCGGGTACTTGTTATCTTTCCCTTTGCTAATACATCCCCTATTTGGTCGATGTAAGTCCGTCTGGGACGTCCCTTACCAGCCCTTCCACTCACATTCGCAATATATATTTGTTTCGTCAATCTTTCTTCCCTTAACCTCTCCACATGTCCAAACCAACGCAACATTCCTTTCTCAATTCTAGTCACTACATCCTCTTTCAGTCCACAACGTTCTCTAATCAGACTATTGCGTATCCTGTCATTCAAAGTAACACTACACATACTTCTCAAGGACCTCATTGATGAACACTAAACTAAACCTAAAACCTATTTTATAATTTAAACAAAATATTTGAGCCAGAGCCGCTGGATGCGACAAGATGAAGACAGGGTGCTATGGTGCTCATTAGACGAGGCCTATATCCAGCAGTGTATCCAGCAATATAGCCTGCTGATGATGATGATTTGAGCCAGATTGCTGTTTAGCGGTAGAGTGCCAAGAAGGCTGGCGGCAGTTTAATTACTATAATGCTATGTCCACCTTGCTATTGACAAAGATCTCCTAATTTTTATTTAAATAACGAAAATGACGGATTTATAAAAACTCAGCAAAGTGTAAGGTAAAAAGTACACGGAACCGGCGTGCGTGCAATGATTAATTAACGTTGATGAAGCAAAGGTGATCTATTAGAATCGATTCAAGTGGCAGTCCAGGGTATACCTGGTCCCTACCCCTCAAGGATACAGGCGTGAGGTTATGTTAACTTACCAACATACTTGCTTTCGCTTACAGATCCAGTCTGCAAAAAACTCTCGGCATTTACCAAAAAAGGGCAGGAAAAAATGGGGCCGGGGCTTAGCTTCACACTTGGTGAAAATCGTGCAAAAAGTTTAATTTTTTGTCGCGGACTCTTTACCGCAGAGAGGAGTAAACCTATTTGTTCAACTTTCGCACTTATGTCAATGAGATGTTTTCAGCACAAATTCTTAGAGCACTTCATAGATCGTGTCATGCCGCGTGTTAGCGACGTGCTCTCATTTTATTTCTTTATATTTAGATGCCCAATTTGTCTATGTACTTGATTATACTATTTTTAATGCACTAACCCGTGCTAAGGACAATTTCAAAAAATTCCACCCATGCCGGGATTCGAACCCGCGACCTCTGGCTATCCGTGCTACACGTCTGTCAAATTTTCCTCGTTATCATCGTTCGTTCGTTATCAACCCTTGTATGTCTCCACTGCTGGGGCACGGGTCTCTTCCTGCATCGCAGGAAGGTTAGGCCATACTCCACCACGGGGGCCAAGTCGGGTTGGTGGAGGATTGTAAGACAGTGGCGGGCCTTACTGTCAGAAGTTATCAAGCCGCCCATAAGGCCTCTGACATGGCTTAACGACTGCCATTACATGACAGCCGGCACCACCGGCTTTGCGTGCCTTGCAAAGCACGGAAGCGCTCGGAGAAATGCCATTAGCAGTGGTTACGGGACGGTCACACATCCTGCACCTGACCGCGCCTGTTGTTGCTTAACTCAAGTGATTGATTCCAATCACTCGGTTTGCCTAGGCCGTGAGCGCTTCTTCTAAATTTTCCTCAGTGCAGATTAATTTTGACAGCCATATTCCGTTCTTCTATGGCCACGCCTGTAAGCGCCATCTATGACACGCTTTAAGAATTTGTACTGAAAATGGCTCATTGCTGCAAAAGCTGCTATCAAAATCACGCGACGAGAAGTTGGCTTTGTATTTACGGTCACATTCATTAGGAAAGTAATTTTTCATCGAACAAAATGTAGACAAATCACAAAAGGTGAACATCTTGCGTACTTTATACTTTATTGCACACATAAAAATTATACAGAAAGCACAAAATGATTTAATAAAAAAGAAAGTGTACATGGCGACCTTATTTCAAGTCAAACGGCAAATAAAGCCTTAAGGTTGGATTTATACAAACATCATTCTTTAAAACTCTCCTAAAATACAGTTAAAATTGGTTTTTCCCTTTACCCAAGACAACTCAACATTCGACTCAACTCGATGACGGCCTCGGTGGCGCAGCGGTTTGGGTACACTGACTGTAAAACCGAAGGTCTCGGGCTCAAAGTAGGAAACGAACTTTTCTAGTTTGTCTCGGGTCTTGGATGTTATCTATGTATTTATTGTATTTCAATTTATCGTCGAGTTAGCGTTGACCTGTAACACAAGTCATTTAGTTGCATTTAGTATGGGGCTAACGAGATCTGTGTAATACGTCCATGAATATTGATTATTATTATTATTGAAGATTTATTTAGAGGGAGTGTATTTATAAAAACAACACCGTTACTTTAGAATCACGTGCTTTTTACATTTTTAAACGCTGTTTACGACATCATGTTTAAAATACATTGTTTTGACGACCTCTGTGGCGCAGCGGTAGCGCATCTGCCTACCGTGCCAGAGTTTCCGGTTTCGAACCCCGGCTGGGGACAAAAAAAACCCAGGTTTTTGATGTTTCTTGCTTTTGATGTCACTGTTTCTGGTTCCCACGACACTGGGTATCCTAGTGTGGGAAGCAATGTATGTGCCTGCATGTGAATCTTAATGTTATGTGTGTCAACCCTACACGGCACACAGTAAAATACCGTAATCGACGATACAATAATGCGTACGCGGGATGGAGTGAGTGCAAAGCCCATTAAGCCAGTCATTTTAGGAATTTTAAGTAGAATTGACTTCTTCATTGGTCTATCGGTTAACACGCTTAAATAAAGATAGTTGGTCGCTGGAGTGCTGTCTCTTCGAATTTCTCAGAAAAGAGCGTGACCTTACTTAAGTATGACTTGTAACGTTCACTAAGCCGCAGTGTCTGCGCTACTTTGAATAAAACCTTTTCATTTCATTGAAAAAAAAAATATTATTCATTTTGTGTAATTTAAATTTTACACCGCGCTATCATTCAGTGCCTGCAGAGAAAATATGAACGTGGTTGAACAGAAATTTGAAAATAGAACTAGTTTGAAAGCCACTCTCTACAGGGTTCAATAGCATTACTTTCAACCCGCTCCTCAGGCAACTGCAAAATAGGGTTGTTGAGGAACTTGTTATAAGGAAGAGGAATTTGACAGACTAATAAGAAGAGGGTCAGGATGAGGAAGATGCTGAAGAGGAAGAGAAGTACAATAACAAATTGGTTTGCAAATCAACCAAAAAAATCAAATTATTTTTTTTAACATTCCAATAGGACATTGAAGTGTAATAATCACAAACAAACTGTAGGCCAGCTATCTATCTTCTATAATATAAAAATGAATCGCTGAATATGTTGGTAAGCGCAAATCTCGAGAGCAGCTGAACCGATTTCGCTAATTCTTTTTTAAGAATTTTCCTTGAAGTACGAGGATGGCTCTTACGGAGAGAAAAATAAAAAAAATTAAAGAATTTACTGTTAGACGGTACGAAATTCGCTGGGTCAGCTAGTCTATAATATAAAAATGAATCCCTGAATATGTTGGTAAGCACAAATCTCGGGAGCAGCTGAACCGATTTCGCTAATTCTTTTTTTAGAGTATTCCTTGAAGTACGAGGGTGGTGCTTACGTAGAATAAATAAAAAATTATAATTAAAGAATCGACTGCTAGGCGGTGCTTCGCTGGGTCAGCTAGTATTTTATAAATATAGGCTTAGCCGTTGTCTCTTTAAGTATCAAATCAACTTCCATTGTAATTATTTTGAACGTAACAGTCGAAAATATAGTTTCATTAATCAAAATTAATTATGGTAAGTAGCATTTTATGAATTAGCTTAGCCGCTGTCTCTCCAGCCAAACGGTTACCTAGCTCATAACACGGGTTCAGTGCTACAAGGAAGTATTTATTTATTTATTTATTCATTTGCAAGCATACACGGTACATTTTATATAAGTAAATTACAATAGTTAAGAGCATGCGTGATGCGCCAGTATCTGGCATGCAACATTGTTTGCAGTTAATATTGCACTTGTTTTACCTATTGGTATTTAAGTCAATATCAACTTATTAAGTTATTAAATTAAATTACAATTGTATAATTATTATTGAAATTAAATTATCAAATTCATTAATTATTATGTTACATTTTTTTTAATTGATTCAAACATATCGTTAAACTAAAAAAAAAATATTAATAATAATAAATTAATAAAAATAGACAGAATAGAAAATTATGTACATCACAACAAAATATAAAAATAGTATCAATAGTGGGTACATTAAATTCAGATTATAATTTTAATTTTAAAAAATCTTCAATTTTATAAATTGAATTCTCACATAAACTTATAAACAATTTCTTTTTGAATATCCCAAATTGCAGTTTGGATATAGATTCTGGTAGGGCATTATACAGTTTGATTGACATGTAGTGGCAATTTTTCGCAAATTATGTTGTTTTATGAGGTAATCCGGCCAAACGATTTGGGTATCTAGCAGAAAATGCGCAATCTTTTACTTGGAAGTCCCCAATATTTTTCTTTACGTATAGGCACACTTCAAATATATATAAGGCGGGCAGTGGCAGTATATTTAGTTTCTTGAAAAGTGGTCGACACGAATCTAAAGGCTTAGCTCCACATATGGCTCTTATACACTTTTTCTGAATAATAAAAGCCTGATTCATATCAACTGAGTTTCCCCATACTATAAGCCCATATCTTAGAATAGAACCCACATATGCGTGATACGCCATCAGCGCAGTCTTCTGGTCACATATTTTGGTTATTGGTTATTAAGTGGAAGAGGATTTTTTTTAAATCAATTTTGAGGCAGAGGAAGAGGACGAGGAACCTCAAAAATATGAGGAATTTCCTATTTTGAGGTAGAGGAAGAGGACGAGGAACCTCAAAATTATGAGGAATTTCCTATTTTGAGGTAGAGGAAGAGGACGAGGAACCTCAAAAATATGAGGAATTTCCTATTTTAAGGTAGAGGACGAGGACGAGGAACCTCAAAAATATGAGGAATTTCCTATTTTAATGTAGAGGAAGAGGACGAGGAACCTCAAAAATATGAGGAATTTCCTATTTTGAGGTAGAGGACGATGACGAGGAACCTCAAAAATATGAGGAATTTCCTATTTTAATGTAGAGGAAGAGGACGAGGAACCTCAAAAATATGAGGAATTTCCTATTTTGAGGTAGAGGAAGAGGACGAGGAACCTCAAAAATATGAGGAATTTCCTATTTTGAGGAAGAGGAATCCTCATCAACGCGACTTCAAAACTACTTTCTGAGTATGAGTACTAAAAAGTATATTTCTTACTAAGTTTAGTACAGTAAAACTTCTAATCGATCAATCCCTCTTACAGACCAGTGAGCTTTGTATCTTTAACAGGCTACGTTTCGCGACTGCCTTTACGTTTACATTCCGTAGAGAGTATGTACGAATGGAATCTGGCCTAGACACAGAGTTATTTGCGTGTAATTTCACGCTTTAGGTCATTAAGGCTCCGTTAGTCGCAGCCCACAGGTCGCACACCTGAGGCAATTAAAATAATGCTCATATTATACTTTTTTACAGCATTGTTTTGTTTTTACGATGCAAGTAAAACGAAGCTTAATAAACATATTATATTATATTATATTATATTATATTATATTATATTATATTATATTATATTATATTATATTATATTATATTATATTATATTATATTATATTATATTATATTATATTATATTATATTATATTATATTATATTATATTATATTATATTATATTATATTATATTATATTATATTATATTATATTATATTATATTATATTATATTATATTATATTATATTATATTATATTTAGAGAGATGGGGTAAAAGTAGGAAACATTTCGCTGCTGAATTTATATTGTAAGATTCCTAAAAGGTGGCTTTATATCCGGCAGCTGTGACCGAATATGGTCTGTTGGATTAGCGGGTTTGCTTAACCGTTACATTCTGAATTACAGATTTCCAAAAGTGACTCTATTAGTAGCTTTCGTTTTATATCTTCTTCACATTGAACCTTCGCAATATTTTTTCTAACAACAATGAAACTGATAGATACTGAAGTATTTAATGAAAAGAATCCTTCCTTACTATATCGGTGGTTATAATTTCATGAGCGTTAAGGCCCGTTAAGTGTGTAAATGATGGTTTTTGTCCTTTGTAAAGTTCAGGAATCAAATTTAATGCAAGCAGTTCCTGTATTTTGTGGTCGATATGTAGTTAGTTTTAAATACATGACACACCTGTGTTATATTCAAGACAAAGCCAATTTTTGTTTTGGCCCGCCCTTCCATTTCCTACATTTATTTCCCAGTTAGCACTCAAGCGCATTAGCACTTTTCGCAAAGTTAACTTTGCCTGTCATTTTTAACATTTGACATTTAAGATTCCAGAAATAAGGTCTTGTTTGGCTTGCACAAAGTTTTGAATTTAAATTGGTTAGGGTGAAGCAAAAAACGGATGACAAAGTTTTATTCTGCCTAAGATGTAACCAAAAGGAGGAAGATATGTTATTTACCGAGCATGGCCTTTTCAAATATCTAACGGAAATGGGTGGCTCTCATTATTTCCATTTGCCATTGGGATGGAAATTCTGATACTGCCAGATTTATGCAAATCGTCTCGCAATAGCCATTGACGTGAAAAACATCGAATGGAAATAGTGATAATTTCTCTAACAAACCGCCTCAGTATTACCACTGTAAGCGATTTGGTATGGCCAGTACCTATCTATTGGTAGAGGAAATTGCGGCGTCTGATAAGCCAACGTGAAGTCGGCGTCGCAGTTTTAAAAACGCTATGGAAATAGTAACACATTTAGTAACAGAACAACCGTCAATGGTTATTCTCAGTGGAAATAATGAGACCCACCCACGGCAATGCTTCTGTCTGTCTATCTCTCAAGCTGGGGTGGGGAGAAGTCTGACAGACTCCATGTAATCCGTACTATTCTAGAGATAAGGGCCTGTTTGGCTTGTAATCAGGTTTGAATTTAAAAACAAAGTCCCAGGTTAAGGCCCACTTGCGTCAGCACGGGTTAGCTCATTTAACTTGAGTTAACCGGTTAAATCGATCATTTCGCATACGAAATGACTGATTTAACCGGTTAACTCTAGTTAGATGAGCTAACCCGGGCTGACGCAAGTGGGCCTTCACTGATTATAAAGATTATAATTACGTTTTGGGTGGCACTACTTGTGGTATAATATTTTGTCGGTAGTGTACAATATTTACCCTATAAAATCACAAATAAACCCCGAAATATTCCTTTGAACAGTAATATAAATATATTTAATAATCCAAATATCATTATCGATTTGACGGTCCAGGCCGGCCTCACGCAATTTAGTCTCCTTGTGCTTTTTAATATTTAATACTTTTTAATATAATATTATGTAATAGCCCACTTCCCGCACGCTATACGTCCCTGTAATACGCCACTTTTTGAGCAACTGTATTAAAAATATTTTTCCTTACCGTTATTTTGTGGTACATCTCGTACCCTTGGATCGTGTTTACAAAATATAACGCATCTTCATGTTTTAGTTTGTTCTTAGCTTTGCGCGGAGGCCTGTAGCGATACAAATTCAACAAAAGGGGTGTCGTCGCAGGTTGATTGCTAGTGTGTCCCACTTCGACAGTTTTTTATGATAAACAATTCCAAAATCGTTATAGGTATCAAAGAGTCTTAATCACAGCTAAGCGTTAAACATGTTTCGATATATATGGCCAGCCTTATACAGTTGGAACTCCATTTCGGAATTTCACTTCGGAATTCCGAATGCAGTGAATCCATACAAATCTATGGGACTAAAATATATAAGGTGCTAACAAATTAGGTACCAATATTTTAAGAGGTGTTACATAACATCAAAACAATCAACTTGAAATATAAATTAGAAAAACTTTTCATATGATTTTTTTGATTTGATTTCCTGAACAAATTAAATACAATAAAATTTTGCTCAAAAATAACCATCCTGTGTATTTAACTGACAAGATACTTCACATTTTCAGTTACTTTATCTGTGATTATCAGTCAAGTTCGCTGTAACAAACGTCGCCGTTTGTCACGTCAAAGATTGGCGGGAAAACTGTTAATAATCATTAAAGTCTCTGCCCACTTGTACCGTATGACCGTACTATGAACGTATCATGCAAAAAAATATTATTTCTGTGGAAAAGTATGAGACCATATCCACTAGACCGTTCCGTCACCGACCATCACCGTAACGTGCTATGCACGGAGCGTCAATAATTGTCGGAGGGCACATTTTGTCGCACTGTAGTTTGCTTTGCGATAGCAAATTACCATGTTTAAGTAATTGTTCTTTGTGTAGCGGTAAGGCATTATTCGGTATTTAAGGGTTTATTATTACTAAATAATCAGACACAATAATAAATAGCATGACACTGACATATGTTTATCTAAGTGAAGTGGCCATTGACTCATATCACGACACTCAAAGAAGTTTTAGAAAATTATCAAAGAGGATTTAAACTCATATTATTAACTATCCCATTAACAGGGTGTTGTGACGCACTAAAGTTGTTTCCTTAATTATCGCCAAAAAGTAACAGACACTTTTGAATATATATAACATAAATCCACTCATAAAGACGAGTACTATCAGCCCTAAAATTATTGGTACCTAATTTGTTAGCACCTTATACATTCAGTCAACAAAGTATCGGGAATGAATATTTTGTTTATTGAATGCTTCGCACAAGGCCATCATTGTGAACGAATTTTTGTCCAAACACTCAACAAATACCATCGAGCAACCACCATATTCACCAGATATGGCTCCAGCCGACTTCTTTATTTTTTCTACACTCAAATTACCACTTCGTGGCACCCATTTTCAATCAGTAGAAGACATAAAGGAGAATTCGCGGCGAGAACTGAACTCAATTCCGGAAACAGCGTTTAAAAATGTTTTGTTTTCGTTTTTGAGGAGCATACTTTGAAGGTGATAAAATAAATAAATTTGGATGAATAACAAAACTTTTGTGTATTATTGATTTTTTCCCGGTACTTTCTTGACAGAGTACGATACGGTACTTCCCGATACGGAATTTCGCGTAGTAGTCTAAGCGTTTCAAGTTATGACAAAGTTAGAAGAAAAATACGAGTCAATATAAGAAGCGTCCAAGTCACAAGAAACTACAAATTTATGTTTACTGGCAACAATTTGCCACACTGTCGAGTTAAGTCGACACCCGTGGCAGTTTCTTGCCGGACGCCAGCTCTTCTCTACTTAAAGACTTTATGCACTCCCTGCCAACCTAAGTACCGGCGACATTTTCTATTGTTCCATTCACTTACAAGCTACTGGCTGAAAGAGGGAGAAATAAAGAAACAAAATGGTGCGGTTGCACGCTACTTACTACTTTCCGAGTTTCGTTTAGCTCGTGTTTTGTTCAGTTAAGAGTGAAAAGCTGAACTAGAGAGCCTCGGTTGATTGATCGCAATTTCGTAACCAAAGCTTTGGTGAACCTAGCTGGGTTAGAGACGCGTAGCAAGTTAGACTTCTTCTGTGTTTTATATTGACGAAATGAAATGAAAAGGTTTTATTCAAAGTAGCGCAGTAACTGCGGCTTAATAAACGTTACAATTCAAACTAGGTGTACATTTCAAAATCTAGATAATTTTGTAGAAAAAAAACTCCAAACTTAGTCTTTTCAAAGTCCTCAACAGAGTTTACTTAATTGTTATAAAATAACTCCTGCATTGTACTGGCTGTACCTTAGACTGATACCCTTAGACTGTTGTCATTAAGCTGAAACAAGGCAGACAAGATACACAAGGTGTAACAAAATCCGCTATTTGACTCTCTTTGCAAGTAAGTCTTAAATGGTAAATATACCTTCCATTAGACCACAAAATATTTTAGTATATTTTTTGAGCGCCTAAACGCATCCAAAAAATATATTTGAAAACTTTGCTTAGCTAAACAGCCAAAAACGCGGTCAGCCATTTTTGTATATGGTTTGAAGACCTAAAGTATTGTAAACAAAGTTTGACATTCAACAACTGTGAGTGATTTGTGAGCATAGTGAAATAACAACGACGAAACCATGATTTCATCGAGTTTACATGCAAAGTATAGCAATTATCATTATTGCATTGTTCGAGAATGCTAAAACATGTCCATAAAGAGCCCCGGGAAGTTGTAGATTCGTGTACCCAGTGAAATAAACACACGAAAAAATTGGCTCAAACTTGCTAAAAAAGAGACCCCGATACTTTATCGACTTAAACTCGGGTGTATTTACGTGAAAATCACTTTGATGTACCTATAAGTTCTTTAACAATCAATATCCACTAGTTCTGGCTGACAGATGTTTGTTTACAACCGAAAGATGCTTTCAACATGGCGGATATCGTTTTCACCGTACCGAATTAAAAGCGGTATTTTTTTTTTATTTGCATATTTTGCAGCCATCCTACATACTTACTTAGCATAGTCAATATATTTCAGTTTCTTAAGTTAAATACTACAGGAAATATTCATTTATCGCGTCAAATTTGATAAGAGTCAAGTAGCGAATTCTCATACAAATCGGAAATGATCCCACATTTCCGATTCGAATGGGTTCTACGTGTCACGAACCTGTGAAAATATGTATGGAGCAGCTAATATTTCTTTTGTGATATTTTTGACAAGAATCCCCGAATTAAAAGGTTTGGTCAACTACATACTGTTAGCATTTGAGGAACCGGGTTAACTCTTCGTTGAGAGTTAACACTGGGAAATCTCAATATCCACGCTCAGTACGAAACGTCACCTTCTGCGCCGTTATACTCCCTTCAGCCACTTTGGAAACCAAAGTTTCGAAACCAGTTTCGAAATAGACTGATATTATTACTCATTATGTCAGTTTCCTCTAAGCAAGCCATAACTTCTGGTAGCTGAATTTTCACATTTTATCCATACGGTAGGTTTATTTTGAATATAAAAAACGTACAATAGGGACACTGTCGGATCAGTAAATCTCTAGCCTTGGAAATTCAGGTATCAAATATCTAGAACCAGGCAGCAGTGACATCTGGCCGCACAGATTATATACGGTCTCAGCAGACTCGCGAAATGTACAGATATTTCTAACAGGAAAAATTCCTACGATATTTCCGAAATCTGATACAGCTCCCGTCCACTTATCCGGCATCCAAGTGTGTGTGGCAAACCAACAAGTTCTGTTACAAGAATAAAAGTGTTGTATTTTTTCCACTGCGCCGCTAAAACTCTGCCTTGTTTGTGTTGCGGTTAACGCTCTCAACTGCCAAGGAACAGATAGAAAAAATGTTATTTACTAGTCGTCCCGGCGAACTTCGTACCGCCACAAAATCCATTTATACGATTCTTGTTACCATGGCAACCCAATAAATTAATATCTCAGAGTTTGACTTGTGTAAAAATTACGGTAACATCAAAATCACCATCATCATTATCATCAACAGCCATTCGACGCCCACTGCAGAACATAGGCCTCCCTCATGGTTTTCTAAGCTTTACGGTCTTATGCCGCCCGCATCCAGCGACTCCCCGCCACCGTAACCAGGAGATCTATTTTTGAATCACTCGTATGAAATTATATCGTCGAATGCGACGTAAGTCACACTCGTCTTCTAAGTCGCATGATCTCGTTTTTTCGTATTTTTGAATCCAAATATCCATTAAGGATTAGATATTCTTTAAAATTCATTTTCTACACTGAAGATCGCAATATTTACAATCTACAACAGTTATCGGGAGCAAATTCACATTTATCGCTAGGTAGGTATCTGTGCGCAACACAATACAAATTAACACAAATTTTGACAATTAATCTATCGATCGACATACGAGACGTGTGGTAAGGACCATTCGTTGCAGTCGAGTGATTAAAAAATACGGAATTTTGTATGTCGAACGAAAATCAGTATAGAAAACAAGCGCTGGACGACAGACGAGTGATTCAAAAATAGAGCTCCAGGTCGTAATCATCAAAATAATATCCACGGTAACGCATTTCCGAGATATTAATTGTCCTAATCGCAATCCAGATCTTTGTCTATCTGTACACCAAGTTCCATGTAACTCCATTCAGTCGTTATTGCGTGATACGTTAACAAATATCCAAACATAATTACAAACTTAAACATTTATAATGTTAGTAGCATTGGACACAAAAATTACACCGAGGGAAATTTTCGTAGGTTGATTCAAATTGCGGCCGACGTACTTGATTTGTATGAATGGCCTCAGTCTGGGTTTATTTCCATATATTTTTGATGTCCTGATGTCCAGAGGCTAAAAATTTCACCCATGCCGGGATTCGAACCCGCGACCTCTGGCTATCCGTGCCAGCGCTCTATCCAACTGAGCTAACAAGTGCAGCTGTGTGGTGTCGGCCTAGAGAATAGCACCAACCCAATTCTTCCCGCGGGTGTCGTAAAAGGCGACTAAGGGACACAAACCGGGGGGTGGGCAGCAGCGCCCCCTGCAGTACAATTCCACCGAACTGCGATCCCCAACCCGCATGCCCAGCGTGGGGATTATGGGCATTACCCCCTATGGTAGCACAACGTAGCGCTCTTTAGGGGAGGGCTTTGTCCAGCAGTGGACTAGTATAGCCTGACTACTGTATAAAATTCCGTATTTTTTAATCACTCGACTGCAACGAATGGTCCTTACCACTCGTCTCGTATGTCGATCGATAGATTAATTGTCAAAATTTGTGTTGATTTCAAATCGAGGTTAGAATATTTTCGGGGCTTAATCGCGTAGTAATTTATTGCTATTTACTTGCAATGACGTTTCGACGACGTTACAGCCATGGCGGTCACGAGAAGACTGATGGCTGGCACCCGTTCGCATCTTCGGCTGATGAGGTTTCAGACTACCCTCAATCAGCCATCAAACCAAAGCACTATTAGGGTTGCGAAACACTACACTGACAATGTCGGACGATAAGCCATGTGACTTTTTTCCACTCGAACACATCTTTATGATCGGATCCCACGTTTGCGACAGTTTGAAACCACATTACCGATTAAAATTTTTGTGTTTCTTAATTTCAACCGCTTCACGCACAATTCGGCTATAATAATGGCGATCGTTGGAAAGTACCGATGGTCTTAAATAAACGTCGAGGTAAAATAGCAATAAATTACTACGCGATTAAGCCCCTAAAATATTCTAACTATTCGTTGAATGTCACTTGTAATATCCCTCACTATGTGATTTATTCTCAAAATATTGTAACAGTTACATTTTCTTACCTGATTATTTCATTTTGAAATGCAACATTAAATAATTTTCTTCGTTGAGCAATTCTGATATATCTAATCAATAAACTCTTTGTGTATTATGAAAAAAAAACTCTTACTAGATATGCTGTTAACAGCTACCATTGTTAACTAATTATTGAATAACTGTCCAAAAATATAACATATCGATCACTACTCTTTCATTTCACGAGTCTCAATAGCAGTTAACGTTAAAAGCTCTCCTAACTAGATAGATAAAATATGTATAAAACTAAATGTAAATAATTGTTCTTACTGTCTTCCGTTAGGCAGCTTTGTTTCTTGGAGACTGCGCGGTTTGTTAACTTTATGCATTTTCTAAGCTCTCGGCATTCGTATATTGCACGTAGTTTATCTTTTGTTTGCAACTAGGTTACTGTTATATGTAGGTATAATATGGAGTGCAAATTACTTTGTGGAACCAACATTTATTTTTAAACTTACACATTCTTACACACACATTCAACTGGCAAAATTGTTTTAATGTAATGGAAATAAAAGTAATTTTTTTTTTTGATAATACCGTGTTCCTATGTCTGATTTCAATAAATAGGGCCATAATAAATAATGTAAGTCAATAAACTTTATGCTATCGTGCAGACACCATTATCCAAAAAAAACTTATTTCAGAAATATATAATATTTATTTATAAATAAATAAATAAAAAACCATAACTGCTTACAGTTGTATTTCAAACTGGGCTCAAATGAACAATTTTATTACCAATCACGCATAAACGAGCAAGTAGATTTGTACCGTATGAACTCTTTCTTTCACAGTGGGATGAAATAACGGTTCTATTTTATTTCTACAAAATGGATTGTTTTTGTTTATCAGCTTCGAGATTTGAACGAAATTTCCTCAAGGCATTCGTTCTTAAGCGTATAATCACGGAGAGCGGCCTTCAGAGGCTACTTTGATCCTGAATAAACACTCGATATCACTTAACCTACCCGTAGGTGCTCTGAGCGACCCGAGAGCCACGAAATCTTCACGGCGCCGGTACCTCTATAATAGTATGAGAAAAGTCCAAGCGGTAAGCTGTTAAGGCGCTACGCCGTGCTAACTAGCGCCACCAATGGAATATAAATCATGATTTGTTTTAATACGCTTTTTTCAAAGTGATCACCATAAATGTTAGCGACTGTGACAACTATTTTTAGAACCGGCAGTCTAGAATCCAGGATTATTACACTATTTTTATTTTTAATGCACTAACCCGTGCTAAGGAACAAATTTAAAAACCTATTTAGAGGCTAAAAATTTCACCCATGCCGGGATTCGAACCCGCAACCTCTGGCTATCCGTACCAGCGCTCTACCAATTGAGCCAATGGGCGACTCACGGCATCAGTGAAATTTCGAACCTCTTTACAATATTCTCTGTATTACGTACAGGCAGCGACATCTGACTTAAGCAAATTGCATTACTTACAGCCCCGACTACCTACTTTGCAGTTAGGTTTAACATCGGAACGATATCACTGTACCCACATGATTACACTATTTTTATTTTTAATGCACTAACCCGTGCTAAGGAACAAATTTAAAAACCTATTTAGAGGCTAAAAATTTCAAAAATTTCCAGGATTATTATTATTAAATTCTTAATTGTACCAGTAAAGATTGTACAATTGGCGGGCTTAATACTAAATAGTATTTTATTCTAGCCAACCAACAGGTGACGTGGAGAAGGCGGATCAACCACCTAGGACTTTAATTAATTCCCACTAAAAACACTTTGGACTTTGAAGCAGTTTTTAGCAAAATTGCTTCAAAGTCCTAGCTTCTTAGATCTAGGTTCTTGTCTTATTAGTTCCTCATTCAATATTTATTACGATTTAACGTTCACTTTTTCCAAAGACGCGTTCTAAAAGAACATAATTTTTTCCCATTGATGGCCTTTGTTAGCATGACGTTTTCCATTGTAAAGTTGTATGGATTGGAGTGGTATTGTATTTCTACTAAAGAAAAACAATATTAGCATGTTCTCTGTTGACACTAATTCTACTATGGGAACACAAGTGGAGGAAATTTAAAATGGAGAAATGGTTCTCCATTTTAAAATTGTACCGACTAGAGTGATAATTGTATTTCTACTGCAGAAAAAACACAAATAAAAATATTATTTTTGAGGTTTACCGGTCGTCAAACAATTAGGTAAGTTAATTTCATGATAAAAAACTTATTAAATTTAGGTTTTTCATTGCATTTGAGAAACTTAATTTATTCGATAGTGTCGAGCATTAGGTAATATTATGAAATGTATTAATCGTAAAGAAAGATCACGATTATTTCTCTTTTATATTATGTTTTTTCATGTTTTCAATGAAATATTTTCGTTTAGCAAGTTCTATTTAAAGTCTACAAAGCCAGTAATTAGAATCAATCGCTTGTGTTAAGCAACAAAAGGCGCGGTCAGGTGCTGGATGGGTGACCATCCCGTGACCATCGCTAGTGGCATTTTTTCCGAGCGCTTCCGGCTTTGCAATGCACGCTAAGCCGTTGGTGCCGGCTGTCATGTAATGGAATGGCAGTCGTTAAGACATATCAGAGGCCTGATGGGCGGCTTGATATCTTCCTGGCCTTGAGTAAGGCCCGCCACTGTCTTACAATCCTCCACCAACTCGGACTTGGCCCCCGTGGTGGAGTAGGGCTTAACCTTTCTGCGATGCAGGAAGAGACTCGTGCCCCAGCAGTGGGGACATACAAAGGGTTGATGTCAAAAGCTAATAATTTCGGGCCAATATGGAAAGATCTTGATAATGACACACCAACCTTTGAAACCTCTATTATTATATTCAGACTGAAGCTCACCAAGTGCCGTACGCGTAGCGTTACCGAAGTGAATTGGGATATTCGGTTACCGATACTATTTGGAAATCTGTGGTGTCGTGGCAGCCGAATATTTGAGCAATATTGTTACCTTAGTTTGAATTTATTTCGCATTTTATCTGTTCTGCGGCGTGTTGGAATACCTTCTGTCAGGGGATACGTAATACCTAGAAATACGTAGGTAAGTTTTGTTAGAATATTTTCGAGGCTTAATCGCGTAGTCATTTATAGCCGAATTGTGCGTGAAGCGGTTGAAATTAAGAAACACAAAAAAATTAATCGGGAATGTGGTTTCAAACTGTCGCAAACATGGGATCCGGTCATTAAGAGTAGAAAAAAGTAGCATGGCTTATCGTCCGACAATAGTGCTGCTGATTGAGGGTAGGCTTATCAGCCGAAGATGCGAACGGGTACCAGACATCAGCCTTCTCGTGACCACGATGACTGTAACGTCGTCGAAACGTCGAGGTAAAATAGCAATAAATTACTACGCGATTAAGCCCCGAAAATATTCTAACAATGTTTTCAAGTCGCGTAGGTAAGTTGTAGATGCGATGAGAGAAGTCATGTATATATGTAACATGTATTCCAAATAGTTGACCTTCTAAATTAGCTTCAGTAAATAAATAAACTCTGTAAATAAATTATTCACAAGTGCAAAAGACGACTAGTGGCGGCCACAAGTGAGCTCAAGTGGCCCAGCTGAGCTACTAATGCGGACACCAGTCGCAGCTACTTTTCCATGTTCTAGTGGCCGCATCTGAGAGTGGCCAGCGCACGTTGCTTATGAGGAAAAGTGGTTGCGACTAGAGTCTGCTTCTAGTTCCTGGTGTCCACCTGTGGCCATCACTAATGGCTCAGCTGCCACCACCCACTGACCCACATGACGCCACGACTAGCAGCAAAATTTCTTATATCTTGACAACGCTATACAGCGCAATGCGTGCCTTATCATAAATAATAAGAAATAAATTAGTTTTCTTAAAAAAAGTAGAGTTTGTGTTTTACAACAAAACACAAACTCTACTTTTTTTTCAACTCAACAATTTCAGTGCTATCTGTTTGTTTTTTCAGCGTTATGTTTTCTAATGAAGCACTCGTGGCCTGGGCAAACCGAGTGATTCGAATCAATCCTTGAGTTTAGCAACAACAGGCGCGGTCAGGTGCAGGATAGGTGACCGTCCCGTGACTACCGCTAGTGGCATTATTTTGCTTCGCAAGATAAGTTAAGCCGTTGGTACCGGCTGTCATGTAATGGCAGTCGTTACGCCATGTCAGATGACTTATAGGCCGCTTGATAAATTCTGACAGTAAGGCCCGCCACTGTCTTACAATCCTCCACCAACCCGGACTTGGCTGTCATCTTGGAGTATGGCCTAGCCTCTCTACGGGGCAATGAGATACCCGTGCCCCAGCAGTGAAGACATACAAGGGTTGATATCGAAGGCTATACTTACGTACTTTTATGAAATTTGCCCATTGAAAGACACCGTATATCAGTCTAAGGGTCAGATTAAGGAAAACGACCACACAAAACGTCCCCATCAATATCTACTCTCCCAGAAACAGAAACTTACACGCGCTCGAAGGTTAGGTTAAAAGTCTCAAAGTGTCTTTTGGACTAACAAAATGTCTCAGTAGTGGCAAAGTTGAGGAGATCCCCATGGGGGGACAACAAGTTGGATCCTACGCAGAAAGCTGAATAAATAACCGCCCGCGGAGTATTTCATACCCCGGAGCCGGCGGAGGGTTTAAACTTTTGTGAATATCTTATCACGTGTACAGGCGGCTGCGAGTGACACGAGCACAGGGTCTTAGGCTGACATTCAGAGACGAAAACTAAGCAAAGACTGGTCTTACAAATGTCCAAATCACGTACATTTTGACATTTCTGAGACCGGTCTTAGCTTCAGTTTTCGTCTCTGAATGTCAGCCTTAATTCTCTTAGCACAGTGTTTCTCAACCTGTGGTCCGCGGGTCCCTGAATCCGCAGTCTTATCTATGGACCATTGCACCATCATAAATAAATAAAAGATTTAATGCTTTTCTCAACTACTTCTTGTACTCTTCTTCTTCTACAGGCTGTATTAGTCCACTACTGGACATAGCCTTCCCCTAATGAGCGCAAGGTTGTGCCATCATTAGGGGGTAATGCCCATAGTCCCCACGCTGGGCATGCGTGTTGGGGATCGCAGTTTGGTAGAATTGTACTGCAGGGGGCGCTGCTGCCCACCCTCCAGTTTGAGTCCCTTAGTCGCCTTTTACGACACCCGCGGGAAGAATTTGGGTCAGCTCTACTTCTTACCTCTATGGAGAGACATTCTCTGTTTTTTTGTGTACTTAAAAGAAATACAGAAACAGATTACAAGTGGAATCCCAGTTGCGTCAGTAGTAAAGTCAACCCAAATGTGTGTACATGTACTACAATATTTTAACTCAGGCAGACAAATTTCCACCCAATAGGGTCTATAATAATAATAATATTGCATTTTGCATATACTTAATGAGATGATTTATACAGCGTCCAGTGGTATCTTCACTCACACTAGATGAGTGAAGGGACCACTCCGACGCCGTAGTGCCTGTGACATGGTTTTATAGATGGCGTAGGCTTGCCCAGCACCTATACCATCCTGACAGCTTAGGCGGCCTAGCCCACAGGAAAGACTAGTCAATACTTGCGGAGCCAACCAAGCCGCGGGTTTCCTCACGGTGTTTTTCTTTACCGTTAGCATGTGGTATTGCGACTACAAATTCGCAAATGTACGTAACTTTGAAATTAAACAAAGTCATTGGTACATGCCCGCACTCGGGATCGAACCTGGGGCTCTCGCTTGCCAGTCCATGGTTCTACCCACTGAGCTACCACAGCTTGGTATATATACTTCTTAACGAGTCGATGGCCAGCTACCGCGGTGACAAGATTTGCCAATCAGCTTAAGGGACTCGCTGATTGTTACAGGTTCAGTGCGGGTATGTATTAGCAGAGGCCAAGATAACCGGCAAAGATAAAAGTAGACCGTGGACTAACTAATGCATTACACTATTTTTATTTTTAATGCACTAACCCGTGCTAAGGAACAAATTTAAAAACCTATTTAGAGGCTAAAAATTTCACCCATGCCGGGATTCGAACCCGCAACCTCTGGCTATCCGTACCAGATTTTTTGCCTCTAAATAGGTTTTTAACTAATGCATGTTGAAAAAGCGTAAGAGATCTGATCAGGATCGGTAAAATCTTGATTGCTTATTTCCAAATTAATACTTCTGATTTAAGCAATCACTTACAAAAAATTGGCACTTTCCGAGGAACAAGAATCGTGTGGACAAAAGCAAGTTCGAAACTTAGAGGCAAGGTCCAGTTTTTTTCATAGTATCTTAAATTTAACGCGCGTACTTTGTATGAAAAATATATATTGCATCTCTTGAGCTTTACTGAAAGTAGTTCAAATATATTTATCGATACTAAAGAAAAAAGTATTGATTTATTTCAACGACGCTTTATTGTATCATTGAAATTATATGTCAAGTGGCACAGTCGTTAACACATTTTTATAAATTGTTGACTTTAAAAACAATCAATAATGTATTCAATGTAAAATGGCAGTTCAGCTGACCAAACAGAACTATTAGTTTTAGTACAGTTCCCGCAGGATAACTGAAATTGGAAAGCACAATTTTAAATATCCTAATGTTGAATACTATGCACCATATCCTTCTCTAACCATTTGATAAAACGATTTTTGACATAATATGATCCGTGACCAAAACAAGGTGGGACAACTAAGCTCTTTAATCTGTATGTACTTATTTTTCTCGACACTTAAAATATATATATTGCTTTTGGACGAGCACCTAGTGGTTTTAAAAGCACTATGGGCAATACTCTTAAAACTTTAAATTATAAATTTTCCGACCCATTTGCAATGCTTTTAACGATTGAAACGGACTGTTATAAAGCCGTAAACGCCATCTGCGTTTATTTCTCTCTGTACCTTAGTGCTTCTAGGAAAATAGACCCAAACGAATGTGTAGGCATAAACTGTTCCGTAAAAATAGGTAACCCGCAAAAAGTGTTTCGGAACGAGTCTATCATGGAACTTAATGTATAAGTCGATATCGATATCAACCCTAGTATGTCCCCACTGGGGCTGGGGCATGGGTCTCTTCCTGCAGCGCAGGAAGGTTAGGCCGTACCCCGCCACGGGGGCCAAGTTCGGGTAGGTGGAGTGGCGGATCTCACTGTTAGAAGTTATCAAGCTGCCCATAAAGCCTCTGATATAGCTTAACGACTGACTTGCAAAGCACGGAAGCGCTCGAAAAAAAATGCAACTAGCGGTAGTCGCGGAACACCTGACCGCGCCTGTTGTTGCTTAACCAAGTGATTGATTCCCATAGCTCGGTTTGAATAGACCGCTTCAATGTATTAGTCAACTCAGTATTTTTTCGAATATTTTGGGCTTCACCCACATCGCACAGTCTGCGTATGAATATATAAACAAAGAGCCGCGGTAGGAGATGGGTAGTACGCCTCACATTCGGAAGGTGTTGAGTTCGAAAATTGGTATGAAGGACATTGTTCTTTTAAGTTCCGTACATTTGTGAGCTTGTAGTTTGTAGTGGTAATACTACCGACTACCGGTGTAGCGAAAGATCGTGTGAAAATGCTGTCGTCTGAGTGGAGGTACGAGTGACTGCGGAAAATTCAGGTCTAAATAACTATTTCACAGAATTATATTATTTTTAATGGAGTAACCCGTGCCAAGGACAATTTAAAAAAATATACTTAATATTCTGTGTACATAATACAGAGAATATTGTAAAGAGGTTCGAAATTTCACTGGTGCCGGTGAGTCGCCCATTAGCTCAGTTGGATAGAGCGCTGGCACGGATAGCCAGAGGTTGCGGGTTCGAATCCCAGCACGGATGGAATTTATAGCCTCTAATTAGGTTTCTAAAATATTTCACAGAATACAAATGTATTAGTTGTTTTCATGTAAAATCGTCAACTACGATTATCTTGTATTTTCCGGCAGTCACCAGTAATGAAACAAGTAATTGAGTGAGAACGTAAACAAATTAGATGCTTTGTACATAATTATAATTCAACGTCAATTTTTATTTTCCACACTCATATAGCTCAGCTTCAAAGTAGCTTCAAGCTATACACTCAAGTACCTCAGCTCTTAAAAATACCAATCCGCAATGGGAACACGTGTTTATTAAAATAAAAATAAATTGATCTTTATTCATCACTCTAGCATGCTTAAAATAGGTGTGTGATGAAAAGTACAAAGGCTCAACCGTATTACTGATTGCTGTATTACAGACTTTGCCTGTTTATGGTAGCAGAGCACATAATGCACTCATAAACCCAGGAGTATAAGTATCGTTTTTGAGTTTAGTGTTTAATATGGGGCTGGTAAGTAATAATTTCTAGGTATCTGAGCACCGATAGCCGTTGGAGTAAACGTGTTCTTGAGTGGAGATTGCGACTCGGCAAACGTAGTGTAGGACGCCCTCCGACCTGAGTGCTTAGAGCGAGTTTTTTAACTACTCGATCGCGTTAACGTAAACTCATATTTCTATGGCATCGAGGAAGCGCCATCTAGCGACAAGTATGGAAATTAAAATTGCTGAGTGCGAGTTGTAATGGTTTACGTTGAGAAGTGAACACGTTTACCAGCCAAAACACGAATAAGCGCGAGTGCCAGTTGTACTGTGACAGCGTTTTGCCAGTTCGCACGGTTAACTTACTCATACTCACTACTCAATGCTCGATTAACGCGGTAGTAAAGTTATTCGATTGGATCTGTCAAACTCGCACTAAGCACTCAGGTGGGATGAAGATCTGCGAAAAACTGCCGGAAGACGCTGGATGAGGAAATTTGAAGACAAGGCGCTATGACACTCATTAGGGGAGGGCTATGTCCAGCAGTAGACTAATATAGCCTGAAGAAAAAGAAGAATTATGATTTATGTTAGTTTATTATTACGTATACATACGTATACTATTCCTATTTGTACCGACTACCCGTATCTATTTCTCCTTCGGCAATTTCTCCGATTTGAGTTTGCCTGGAAGAACTTGCCATTAGCAATATGACCAATTGTATCTTATCTTCTGTATCTGCTGTTTCTGTTTCAATTTTCCGGTATACAATAAAGAATATTATTATCTTAAGATGTGAGCACCTAAATCAAGCCCTTACTCTCTCTCTCTCTTCCTCTCTCTCTGAGAGAAGACCTGAGCCCTGCAGTGGGATGTATATAGGCTCCATGTCAGTTAGTTAGACCTCAGATTTCCGCACTAAGCCTCATAGTTGGGCCATTGTACGTACCAAGCGCTAAGGTACGTTACAACTTCAGACGCTAGGGTTTCCTTATGATGTTTTCCTTCACCGTCAGCGAGTGGTATTGCTACTATAATTTGACAAATGTACATAACCTAACTGCAAAGTAGGTAGTCGGGGCAGTAAGTGATGCAATCTACTTCGGCCAGATGTCGCTGCCTGTACCTAATACAGAGAATAGTGTAAAGAGGTTCGAAATTTAACTGATGCCGGTGAGTCGCCCATTAGCTCAGTTGGAAAGAGCGCTGGCACGGATAGCCAGAGGTCGCGGGTTCGGGTCCCGGCATGGGTGGAATTTTTAGCCTCTAAATAGGTTTTTAAAAATGTACATTACTTAGAAAACAAAGTTGGTACATGCCGGGGCTCGAACCTACGACCTCCCGATTGAGAAGCCGGCATCCTACACCGCTCCGCTACCACCGCTCTATATTATAAACTACATAAAAAAAATATAACCCAGTCTGACAGCACCTGAAATATAACAAGTTTTGATATATTTTATGTCCGGTACATTTTCTGTTTTATCTCGCCATTGTCACGTAAAAGTTATGAAATAATACAACCGAGTCCTTGGAACGAATGCCCCTCTTGTGTTATTTAACAGTTTACGTTCGGAGTTTTGTCGCTGATAAAACGTTTTACTGCATACGTTTAGGGACGGGTGCGGCCAGTTTTAAATACACCTGGGCATATTAGACACAGCGTGTTTTTGTATGTCTTTGTCATTATGAAAGTTTGTACATGAATAAGCAGCCTATATAAGTCCCGCTTCAGGGCACAGGTCTTCTCTGTGAGAGATAGTATGGGCTTAATCACCACGAGTGCCCTTCGCGAATGAGCGATTTTCTTTTTATTGTTTTCTAAATACTTCCCTAGTCGCTGGATAGATGGCGCTGAACTTGGTAAGTTACTGCAAGGTACGGAAAACCACATTACTTTTTTATTATTTCTCTTGGATTTTTGAGATCATAAAACTAAACTTACATTATGTAAATAACAATATTTAGTCAATCAATGTTTATCAATCGTCTCAAATCGTAAGACACGGCTAGTAACGTAGTCAGTTCAGCGCCATCTACACACTTCTTGAGAACTACTTTTTTTTTTAATACTCAAAAAGAAAAACTCCCCATTAGCGATTAAGAAGCATAAGTAAATACAGAGAGTATTGTAAAGAGGTTCGAAGTTTCACTGATGTCGGTACTTGCCCATTATCTCAGTTAGGAGAGCGCTGGCACGGTTAGCCAGAGGTTGCGGGTTCGAGGCCCTTCATGGGTGGAATTTTTAGCCTCTAAATAGGTTTTTAAGATTAAAAGCGCTAATGTACCTGAACACCTTAGACATTCGAATTTCTATTTATTTAATTATTTATGTATGATTTAAGTTACCTTATACAAATTTTCAACTTACAATTCCTAATGTCAATATTTCTTAATTGCACCGGCTGCCCTTCTCTAATTTATTTCTTGCCTCCATCTAGGGTGGCCAGGAAGAAATTGATTTTAGTATGTAATAAGGTCACTAATTGTAAATAATTGCTAATTGTGAAATATTTTGATATAATTTCTGTTACTGTAATTTCTGTGTCCAATTGTATCTATCTATATATTCCTTAACTTTTACACTTCCAGTTAGTGAGAGGTATTGTGACAACACATACACAAAAATACATTACTTAAACAAGAAACTGTAATTCTAGGTATCACAATTGATGCAAATTTAAAAATCACTTAATGCCTGCGACTCTGATTACACAAAGTTAATACAAATTGAATTTATTTATTTATTTATTTCTTTCGAATTTTAATCTATATGGACATTTTTCACACATAATAATATATACAATATATTTCTAATATCTAATATAAGATAAGATGCATAGACATGAAAAACGTATTCTGATCCATTACACAATTACTGATACATTATTATGATATCAGCATTACACAATTTAAACCGGTCTGATAACCGTTTTTTCCAACCGCACCTCAGCTCTCTTGGCGCTGCACGCCGCGCACACCGGGTACCGGCAGAACGGCAGAATATCAGCGCTGAAGTTTTTTTTCCGAACTTCCAGCACATGCTGAGTCGGAGCCCCTTTACGTTTGCCACACATATGTTGGTCACTCTTTGTCCAGTACATTGCCGTACTGTGTATGGCTAGTTGTCTGTGTGTTTCGCTTTTCATGTACCTATGCTACTGTTTTGTTTGTTTATGATTTCTTCGTGCTGTGACTTGTAACCAGATTCTTATGGCTTCACTTTGTATACTTGTGTGTCTTGTGTAAATAAATGGTTTATCAATCAATCAATCAATCAATCAATTAATTAATCAATCAATCAATCAATCAATCAATCAATCAATCAATCAATCAATCAATCAATCAATCAATCAATCAATCAATCAATCAATCAATCAATCAATCAATCAATCAATCAATCAATCAATCAATCAATCAATCAATCAATCAATCAATCAATCAATCAATCAATCAATCAATCAATCAATCAATCAATCAATCAATCAATCAATCAATCAATCAATCAATCAATCAATCAATCAATCAATCAATCAATCAATCAATCAATCAATCAATCAATCAATCAATCAATCAATCAATCAATCAATCAATCAATCAATCAATCAATAAATCAATCAATCAATCAATAAATCAATCAATCAATCAATCAATCAAGCGATCGATCGATCGATCAATCAATCAATCAATCATCAATCAATCGAAGCTTCATTGGAGCCCTCATATAGAATAGGCTTAGCTCTGCAGCGTATGCTGTTAAAGGAATTAGGGAACTAACTGACGTCGCAACTGCCAGGCTTGTTTATTTAAGTTACTTCCATAGTATTATGTCCTATGGCATACTATTGTGGGGACGCGCAGCGGACATTGAGACCATCTTCGTCTTGCAGAAAAGAGCGATCAGCGATTTACCAATACACTACACTGCCCGTTGCTATACTTATAAATAGCAAGGTATTGCCTTCTATGAAATTATATTATTTCATAATCATATCAGCATTACACAATTTAAACCGGTCTGATAACCGTTTTTTCCAACCGCACCTCAGCTCTCTTGGCGCTGCACGCCGCGCACACTGGGTACCGGCAGAATATCAGCGCTGAAGTTTTTTTTCCGAACTTCCAGCACATGCTGAGTCGGAGCCCCTTTACGTTTGCCACACATATGTTGGTCACTCTTTGTCTAGTACATTGCCGTACTGTGTATGGCTAGTTGTCTGTGTGTTTCGCTTTTCATGTACCTATGCTACTGTTTTGTTTGTTTATGATTTCTTCGTGCTGTGACTTGTAACCAGATTCTTATGGCTTCACTTTGTATACTTGTGTGTGTCTTGTGTAAATAAATGGTTTATCAATCAATCAATCAATCAATCAATCAATCAATCAATCAATCAATCAATCAATCAATCAATCAATCAATCAATCAATCAATCAATCAATCAATCATACAATCAATCAATCAATCAATCAATCAATCAATCAATAATCAATAATCAATCAATCAATCAATCAATCAATCAATCAATCAATCAATCAATCAATCAATCAATCAATCAATCAATCAATCAATCAATCAATCAATCAATCAATCAATCAATCAATCAATCAATCAATCAATCAATCAATCAATCAATCAATCAATCAATCAATCAATCAATCAATCAATCAATCAATCAATCAATCAATCAATCAATCAATCAATCAATCAATCAATCAATCAATCAATCAATCAATCAATCAATCAATCAATCAATCAATCAATCAATCAATCAATCAATCAATCAATCAATCAATCAATCAATCAATCAATCAATCAATCAATCAATCAATCAATCAATCAATCAATCAATCAATCAATCAATCAATCAATCAATCAATCAATCAATCAATCAATCAATCAATCAATCAATCAATCAATCAATCAATCAATCAATCAATCAATCAATCAATCAATCAATCAATCAATCAATCAATCAATCAATCAATCAATCAATCAATCAATCAATCAATCAATCAATCAATCAATCAATCAATCAATCAATCAATCAATCAATCAATCAATCAATCAATCAATCAATCAATCAATCAATCAATCAATCAATCAATCAATCAATCAATCAATCAATCAATCAATCAATCAATCAATCAATCAATCAATCAATCAATCAATCAATCAATCAATCAATCAATCAATCATCAATAATCAATCAATCAATCAATCAATCAATCAATCAATCAATCAATCAAGCGATCGATCGATCGATCGATCGATCGATCGATCGATCGATCAATCAATCAATCATCAATCAATCGAAGCTTCATTGGAGCCCTCATATAGAATAGGCTTAGCTCTGCAGCGTATGCTGTTAAAGGAATTAGGGAACTAACTGACGTCGCAACTGCCAGGCTTGTTTATTTAAGTTACTTCCATAGTATTATGTCCTATGGCATACTATTGTGGGGACGCGCAGCGGACATTGAGACCATCTTCGTCTTGCAGAAAAGAGCGATCAGAACTCCTTGGTACATAAAGGGGATTGTAATCCACGGCCAGTGGATTGTGAGTCTAGCGATTTACCAATACACTACACTGCCCGTTGCTATACTTATAAATAGCAAGGTATTGCCTTCTATGAAATTATATTATTTTTAATGCACTCACCCTTGCATCACTTGCAGCCCCGAGTACCTACTTTGCAGTTAGGTTTTACATCGGAATGATATCGCTATACCCACATGATTATATTATTTTTAATATAATCATTTGGGTAGAATTACCAATAGAAGTGCGAAGGTCATTAGTAAATGGAAAAATTGAAACATTTAGCTTCTTTTGAGAGGCTATTCATTTAAATACAGCTCGCTCTTGTTTCTCTAACATTCCTATTTTCTTATTCATCTACAATTCCAAGCAATTACTGTAATGTCATTGTATTAATATGCCAACAAAAGCTTGTTCTGGCATTGTTCTGGCTAGAAATATTCTAATTAAGTTAGGTCTACCTAACGCAGTTACCCTAAATTTAGTGAACGTTACCTTTTCTTGTACAAAGAGTAATCTTAAGGCTGTTATGTCGCTTGAAATAAAAGTACAGCCGACCGCTTTTCACCCTCAAACAAGTGCACTGTATTGGGTTACATAACAATTGTCTTTTGAATATTTCAGCGTAATGTCAAGATGGTTAGTAGGTAAGTGAGATTTTTCAGTTAAGGCGCTTCAGGGCAGCATTGAAATAAAAATTATAACTTGTTTTATAATACGATTTTTTTCAAAAAGTAAATATAAAAAATCTCTTAAAAAGCCTTAAGGTGTTGACACATAAGCCTTAGCTAACACTATGTGTTGATACAAATGAAAAAGAAGAAAGAAAGATTTCGGCGCTGAAGTGAAGAATGAGAAAAATACATTTACTAAAAACCTAACACATAAGCTTGACACATAAGCCTTAGCTAACACTATGTGTTGATGCAAATGAAAAGGAAAAAAGAAAGATATCGGCGCTGAAGTGAAGAATGAGAAAAAATACATTTACTAAAAACCTAACAGGTTAAATGAAAAAAAAAGGATTAAAATATTTTAAGTGTATTTTGAAGAGTTGCTTGTCTTAATTTTATTCACAATGTTAAACAAATAACAGACATATTAATACTAAATGTATTCTACATTTGATCTTTTTTCGGGGAATTTTGATAAAGGACTGTGTTTCGGAGACAAAGATGACAGCAGAAATATTTTATAAAGATTTTTTTTTCACTACAAACATTTAACAGATTTTGCTAAGAATTCATTTTTTAAATCTCCAACAAACCCGATTTTGCCAAGAATTAATATTTGTAAAACTGAAGCAGCGGTTATTGGGGCCAAGATTTTATTTCATTTGTTGTTCGATAATTGTTCTTTGATGAATAATGTGATACGGTGGACAGTAAGCTGTTCTTTCCATTTTCTAGCAACGCAACTTAGTCCACGTATGAAGGTTGACTCAACAATTGGTACAAACCGTCAACTGTATAAACGTTCTTCTAAATTTATAATTAACAATATGGAATTCTTCGCTGTATCTGATTCTGTAGAGCTGCGTACAAAATAACTCTCTTTCTCGTTCCATTAATACCATACCTCGAATTTCTCTCACGCATCACAAGAGCTTACATAGGCTAGTAAGGTGCTATCGGCGAGATAGACCGACTTATATACCATGCTTTAGAATAAATTGTTTTGAGGTCAAAATGTTAGAATTTAATATACAGGTCATCCAACCTATGCAATATGGAGTTTTTCCTTACGCTACTTTCAGCTTTTAATTTTTCGGAACAAAATTTCACAGCAAATACGAAAATTCATGGTCTTCTTTTTATTTCTGACACTATGTTTTTAAGACAAAATAATCCTTATTATGAAACCTTTCGATCGGTTTTTTTTTCTCTTGTAGCGAGTTTGATTCCGGTTCAACCATACTATAATTATTTAAAACATAACATAACATTTACATACAGGCACATACATTGTTTCTGGCCCCACACTAAGATACCTTGTGTCGTGAGGACCAGAAACAACGACATTTATTATACCTATTAAATAGACCTATTATTAAAAATATATTAAACTGTATTTTATATTAAAACTAGCTGACCCAGCGAACTTCGTACTTCGTCGATTCTTTAATTTTGTTTGTTTTTCTCTCCATAGGAACCATCTTTGTACTTCAAGGAATATTCTAAAAAAAGAATTAGCGAAATCGGTTCAGCTGGTCTCAAGATTTGCTCTTACCAACACATTCAGCGATTCATTTTTATATTATAGAGATAATGTCTTCTTTCAGTAACACGTTTCATCTAAAATATTCAACTAGTACTTTCTCTCCATGTGGCATAGCCGTGGGATACCCTGTATAATTAAAACACACATGGATAGTCGCCAGTAAAACTAATAAGTAACAAGGTGAGAAAAGCCTACAGGCGTGTTGAAATTCCAGAAAAATATGGCCTTACAAATACGGTCCCTCACAGGCACGTAATGTCAGCAACGTGACCCTTTTAATCTAATTTCGTATGTGACACCTCCATACACGGCCCTAGGGATTAACTACCAGCGAAAATGCAAAGGAACCAGAACGCCTTTGAAACATTGGGGTAGCGTGGATTACATTTTTTTTTTATAATTATAAAAACCTTCGACGACAAGCATTAAAAAGACAAAAAAAATATGTATTGAGTAGCATTGGGACTTTAACAGATACCTCTTACATTTTGAGGAGATAAGGCCATTTTGTACACTAGACGTGTTGTTTTACACCTGACCCCAAAATGTAATTGGTCAGGTGTAAAACTATATACTTCTTAAAGTTTCTGCGCTTAATTTTGAATATTTTTATTTCAAATTAACAATAATGATTTTGATGTGTGAAATCTTAATTAAATTAAATATATATACATTACCTTACCATTTCTCATGTCTTAAAGGTATATTCCAAATAACGTTAATTTTTTTTTAAATAGGTTAGGTAGTATCGGAAATTATGTTTTACTATGTCCTCGGTGATCTGTCAGGATCGTGGCAAGTGGCAGTCCGGTCGGGCTCTAGAGTAGGCTTCGGTTTTCGCCAATTTTCTCCGGTTTTCATACTGATGATCGAGTTCTGATTTCAAAATTAAGTGTTCATATTAGTTCCGATATTTCTATTACACGAATATATCCAATTCTATCCGATAGTAGCCGAGGTATATTCTAAAAGCTAACAAACTATAACGCGTTGCCTGTGAATAAAAAAATTCAACCGTTCAATCTACAAATATTAGAATCAGTTTTACAAAACACGGTAAAATAACTTTCCACTTTTTTCCAGCACAAAAACTTTCATAAAATTGACACTTCTCTACGTTCGAAAACAAAAACGAGAAACACTTTCCGATCCATCTGTTTTACTTCCAAACTCGTCATAAACTATCGCAATTGAGAATGGAAACACATCAGAACTTCACAGAGCCTATCCAACGGTCAGTCTTTCAAGTAGCAGGAAATTCTGAAAGTTGTCTCGCTCTTCAACTAGACGAGACGACGGAACTCTCTTTGGCACGGCGGCCCACTGTTAAATATGAATATGAATTGTAGCAGCGCAATGGATCAACTGCTTGTTTCTATTTTTTGGAGGCTCAGGTTAGATTATCACTTCGATTTTTAGTTTTGAATCAGGTCCAAGCAAAGTTTGTAAATTCGAAGCAGCAAAATAACTCATAGTATATAAGAATATTTTGATCAAATGTATTTTTTCAACTTCTATTACTTAAAAGTTTTATCAGAAGTACCTTTAATTGCTTTTGGCAATAAGGCAGCCAATTGTACTTTGTATCTTTACATGTTTTGCAATATTTACTCTGGTGTACAATAAAGAATATTATTATCTTATCATACCTTTGTTTTAGGCTTGATAATATAGCAGAGTAGTAGGTGTGTATCCAAATAAGCACTTTAATCAACCATGCACCGTGTATGCGGAACACAAAGCACATTATTCTATCATTCTATTACGCATGTTACGCGGACGCAGATACTAAGATGTACAATAATCTGACGACGAAAGCGTACACACTCATACATGCACACATACACATACACACACACACTTACACACACACACACACACACACACACACATACACACATACACACACACACCGACAGATTTAATCTGCATACTAAGAAACTATGACAGTTTTCATGTGCGACGCTAATTACTAATAATTAGAAGAAGAAGAAATCATATATTACATCAACAGAAACACACACCACATTACAACATAAAATCTTCAAACACAATACGGACATAAAAAAAAACAAAATACAAACAAAAAAAAAGGACAAAAAAAACAGAAAAGTATAATAAAAAAAATGTAACTCAAAGTCGTAGTGTGTCCCTGTTGCTGCAAAAGGCAGCGAGCTCAGCATTGTGCTGTGGCCATTGGCCTAAAGTGCGAATACGGGTAAGCATGTAACGCGCATTGTTGCTGTGTGGTGTCAGCCTAGAGAATAGCACCATCCCAATTCTTCCCGCGGATGTCGTAAAAGGCGACTAAGGGACACAAACCGGGGGTGGGCAGCAGCGCCCCCTTCAGTGCAATTCCACCGAACTGCGATCCCCAACCCGCATGCCCAGCGTGGGGATTACGGGCATTACTCCCTATGATAGCACAACGTGGCGCTCTTTAGGGGAGGGCTATGTCCAGCAGTGGTCTAATATAGCCTGACGACGACGACGATGTAACGCGCATTTAGCGCCGCACACAAAGACATTTATCTTTATACTTTTACAAATTTTACGGCCAATGAAGAGATGACAGAGCTCCCTAATTGATTCAAAGAGATAAATATCCAGGCTCCCCGAGTTAATTCAACTTGCACGCGCGGCGCTGCATACAAGTTAACAGCGACAACGTCGCATTAAACTTGAGCTAAGTTAGGGGAATGCGAAATGGGTCGCTTTGGAATCACCCGTTTAAGCTCGGAGTTCTAAGTGGCATTGAATTTTATTGTAAAATTGAAACTGTAACGCATGAGGTGTATCGAGAAATTTAAAACTTTACGGTTTTTAGGGTTCCTTACCTCAAAAAGAACCTTCGGTAACTTTGCCGTCCATCCGCCTGTCGGTCTTCTTCTTCAGGATATATTATGTAGTCCACTGCTGGACATAGCCCTCCCCTAATGAGCGCCATAGCGCCCTGTCTTCAGCTTGCCGCATCCAGCATCTGCCGGCAGTTTTTCGCAGATCGTCATCTGTCGGTCTATTCGCGATTATTTATTAGGTAAAACGTAATTACCTTATTTCCCGACTCTTCGGCAGCGTTACAGTTGTCGTAGTTTTGGGTGGAGTGGCAAGTACAATCAATTATTGTGGGTAGTCACTTTTCATTTTTCGCAGCTGGCCGAGATACAATACTCACTATGCCCACGGACAGGTCCGGTGATAAAGCGCGTGATTTGTATTTACTTAGAACTGGATTTCACGTACTTGAAAGCTTGAAACCATCCTCTCTGTTGAAATTCTTGTGTTTTTTAATTTCAATTGCTTCCCGAACGATTCTACGATAATACTATAATACTGTATCGAGTAGAAATTAAAACGATATAGACAGGTATACAGTCCCTTGCAGCTATGAATAAATCAAACTTCTAAGATAACGTAAAAAAATACGGCCAAGTATGCAAAAAACGTATATTTCAACACTCAAGGGAATTGAAATTTCCGTTGACCTAAACTATGAAATTTGGCAAAAAAATATCAATCTTTTTATGAATGAGGTTTGCTGGAAGAGAATGCTTTTCCCATTAAGCACGCCCTTGTATATTTACTTATGTAATTAGTGCAATAAAGAATTAAAATAATAATACTAATAATGAGAAAGTTTTATGAGGAATCGGAGAATTTTAAAAAAGTACCAATTATCCAAAAGTGGTAATAGCAAAAACCAGACAAGGGGTTGCAATACTAAGAGCCTTCGTGTACTAAACAAAATCAACGTATATTTATTCTCCTATGCAAACCGGCTCCAAAGCTAAGTTTTAATCTTAAAACACATTATTTTTGTAGTGTATTTCCTTTACGATTTTTTCTATCACTTATATAACGTTAGACCTTTAATCTTGCTTAGGGAGCTTATACGATTAATTTTGCATTCGTAGTAGTGGTGCCTTGCAAGTAACATGTACTACGAATAGAAGATTGATCCCCTCCCTCCGTATTGGAACGACTACACCGAAGGAAACAAGATTAAATAGTTGTCCGGAATTACCGCTCCCGGCGAAGCCTCCGGATGCACCAAACAACCGGTAGATTTGCAGTCTTATATACAAAAAGCGCTCGTGGCCTAGGCGAACCGAGTGATTGGAATCAATTACTTGAGTTAAGCAACAACAGGCGTGGTTAGGTGCAGGATGGGTGACCGTCCCGTGACTACCGCTAGTGGCATTTTTTCCAGCGCTTCCGTGCTTCGCAAGGCACGTTAAGCCGTTGGTGCCGGCTGTCATGTAATGACAGTCGTTAAGTCATGTCACAGGCCTTATAGGCGGCTTGATAACTTCTGACAGTAAGGCCCGCCACTGTCTTACAATCCTCCACCAACCCGGACTTGGCCACCGTGGTGGAATATGGCCTTAACTTCCTGCGATGCAGGAAGAGCCCCGTGCCCCAGCCGTGGGGACAAAAATATTTGCGCCGTTTAGTGAAGCTTAGACCTATTGGAGCCTATACTCTCAGGTAGAGCAAAAACAAACAAAAAAAGTATTTGATTCTAAATTGCACAGAAACTGTGACTTATTGAACGTTACAAAATGAAAAAAATGGACAAAAAAACTCAAAACATGCTTTTTTCAAAGTCCTTAATTCAAATAGAATCGATAACAACCCTTGTGTGTCCCTATTGCTGGGGCACGGGTCTCTTCCTGGATCGCAGGAAGGTAAATAATTAACAGATTTTAAATAATTATCATGAAACATGTAACTCGTTGTACTGGCTTTAATTGACGGCCTCGGTGGCGCAGCGGTTTAGCACGCTGACTGTGCAACCGAAGGTCTCGGGTTCGATCCCCGGCCGGGTCAAACTAGAAAACGAACTTTTCTAGCTTGTCTCGGGTCTTGGATGTTATCTATGTATTTATTGTATTAAATCTATCGTCGAGTTAGCACCTATAACACAAGTCATTTAGTTGTACTTAGTATAGAGCTAACGAGATCTGTGTAATATGTCAATGAATATTTATTATTTTTATTATTATTAATTCCAGATATCATTGTCATCTAAATAATCCTTAATATTATAGTAGCCCTTTTGGCGCAAAGTTTACTTTACACATTTTTTGGACATTCATAGGTAGCGACAGTACAAGAATATGTACAGTCTGTTAGCTTGTAGAACATACCTCGACTACTATCGAATAGAATCGGTTATATTCGTGAAATAGAAATACCGGCACTAATATGACACTTAACTTTTCAAAATAGTGAAGAAATGTTTTATACAGATAAAAGTATTAAGTATTGAAAATCTGCTTTGGGTAGTTGCTAGGCTTATGAAAATGTGATTGCAAATGTTTATGGCTTAATGAAACCAAAAATATACCTAGTAACAGCCCTTACTAGGTAATGAAATGGTCAATGACAGTCATTTCAGTATAAGACAACCATTTCTAACCAAGTACGCGCTCACATTTGTGCATTACAGCTACAATATTGGCCATAGAGAAATGAAATTGTACCGTATGTCAAGCCAAGTTTCTACCGCTTCCTAGGAGCTCTCTCTCGTTTAGCTATTTATCATAGTTTTTCCAGGGCATTGAAATTTTGTCTGATGTCCCTTACTAGGTTTTAAAATGGGACAGCCGAGAGCGGGAAGTTGTAATATACTCGTGTGCTTTCGGCGAAAAACCAAGCCTACTCTAGAGCCCGAGGTATATTCTAAAGTTATCAGACTGTAAATCAGGGACAGCATGGGTACACAGGTGGAGCGACGACCTTCGCAAAGTAGTGAACAGTGACTGGACTGGACTGCACTGACACAAAGGAGAGAAGAGCCGAAGATTAGGCTCAGTGGCGTGTCTTGGGAGAGGCCTGTGTCCAGCAGTGGACTGAGACCGGCAGATGATGATCATGATAATGATGGGTGCACAGGTTCTGCAGTAGGACCTATAATGAAATAGATAGATATAATAGAGAACACTTTATTGTACATAAAAATGGAATGTCTCTTCCAAGGTTTGTGCCAGTATGTACAATGTATGTGCCAGTATGTAAATGTATTGTTATGTTATGTTAAAGTTGGCTGGAAGAAATCTCTTACAGACATAAGCTAACCTTTATATATGTTATGTAATGTTTCTTGTGCAATAAAGTATATACTATGGAAACTACACAGATATTTCTTAACCTAAGAGTACAGACGGCGGCCTTATCACTAAAAGTGGTCTATTCCTTATTACCTTTGGATTGGACTGAACTAAGTTACGTGACTACACAAATTTATTTATTTATCAATAATTTTATGGCACTTAAAAACATATACAGTACGGCTGACTTAGTGCCTTAAGCATTTTCCACCACTCATCCGCAGCAGGTGGGCGAAAAAATATCGCGTTCACAATTTAAAAAAAAACACGCCGTCGGTTAACAACATTCGAAAAAGTTTAAGTGCCTCGTTTTAAAAGGATAATTAACATGGTTTTGTGAAGTAATAAAGATAGGGTTTCGGCTGACTTTATTTCGTTTGCGTGTTCAGAAGTCAAGGCTAAATAACCGATTAGGTTTGATTAGTTACTTTATAATGCGGTTGTTAGACTGAAGGAAAGCTACGTTTCACACGCGAGTCTTTAAGAACGGATACGTACAACAACACATCTTCTTCTTCAGGCCTTATTAGTCCACTGCTGGACTTAGCCCTCCCCTAATGAGCACCATAGCGCAAGGTTATGCCATCTAAACTAGTCTTTAAAAGCCCGCGCAGACGAGGGACTTTTGTCCCCGAGGGACAAAAGTCCCTGAATCGAAAAATAAATAAATATAAATATATTCTTTTTAATGCACTAACCCGTGCTAAGGACAGTTTTAAAAACCTATTTAGAGGCAAAAAATTCCACCCATGCCGGGATTCAAACCCGCCACCTTATTGGGGGGTAGTGCCCATAATCCCCACGCTGGGCATGCGGGTTGGGATCGCAGTTTGGTGGAATTGTACTGCAGGGGGCGCTGCTGCCCACCCCCCGGCTTTTAACAACAACACATGGTTACAATGATATAGACATAGGTTCTAGACGCAGTAATAGCATCTGGTTTTCCAGTCTTTTGAATCAAAAACAAAACTAGCTCGCTAAAATTAGATTTTAGGCTTAATGGCAAAACATCATATCATCTTCTATAATATGCACAAACATTGCATAATCTACTTATAATATGTAACGTATCAAATCGCGATTATTTATTGGGTAAATATAACCGGTTAATGAGTATCGCAAATCATTAACAAATAGTAATACAAAAACTCACAGTTGTTTTCCGGAGTGATCGGTATGTAATAATTTTAATTGTTTTTAGGACCAGAACCGACACCCTAGCATCAAAGTGCTGGGACCAGCACTTCATTATGGATTGTCAATGTTGATTGTCTTTTTGCATGTTTCGGCTACTCATCAGAGAGTGCAAGGCGCCGTTTACACTACTGCTCGCTTTTACTCTTCTATAAACCTTCACACTTTTCATCCCTCGTAAACAGACTGCGGCCTCATCACTGAAAGTGATCTCTTCCAGACAACCTAGGACTTTTGGACTTCAATTGATTTCCTCTAAAAATATTAAAACATGTCTCTTTGGACAACCGTTGGAGTAAACGTGTTCTGGAGTGGAGACCGCGACTCGGCAAACGTAGTGTAGGACGCCCTCCGACCAGGTAAGATGACGATCTGGGAAAAACTGCCGGCAGATGCTGGATGCGGCAAGCTGAAGACAGGGCGCTATGGCGCTCATTAGGGGAGGGCTTTGTCCAGCAGTGGACTACATAATATAGCCTGAAGAAGAAGATGTCTCTTTGTAAATTTCCATTTCTTTACAGCACTGGAACATTATTATTAGCGGCAACGTTGAATAAAACTGCAGCAGTCTCGAAATAATTTTTCGGTTTCCGCGAGAGAGTGTCACGGAATTTTATATTTTGAAAAATTGCAGACTTCAAGGAGTATTCATCGTTGAAATTTTAAAATTGCACCACTCTAGGCGCACCTCGGACTCGCGCTGCGTCTACTCAGAACTACGAAAGTCCATGTCATTGAACGAAATAAAGTGTTTTTTTCGGCTTTCCATCCTTATGAGAAAATAATAGGACAACTTTATGTCCTTCTGTGCATCTGCCCGTTCTTCTGTAGAGACGTTGTTTTAGAAACCGATGATTTTATGGAGTTGAATCTAATATTAGCGTCCCACGAAGTTGAAAAAAAGTAAAGCTACTAAATTATTTAAATAAAAAAAATCAGTTTACGTTACATTTGTCGTATAATTATAAATACACTGTTGTAAATTTTGATCAAGAACTGTTGTTAACAGCATTATTAATTTTGAGAGCAAATATACTTTACTAATCAGTACTGGTAATACCGGTACAGGATAAGAAAAATGTAACTTGAATGTCCGCAAAAAAAATAAAAATACTAATTTAATTACGATATCAACGCTATCAACCCTTTGTATGACCCCACTGCCATGACACGCGTCTCTTCCTGCATCGCAGGAAGGAAAACTCAAAATTAAACAATTGAACCGCGGACCGGAGACACAGCGTGGGCGAGCTCCCCACCAGATGGTCTGGCGACCTGGTTACGGTGGCGGGGAGTCGCTGGATGCGGGTGGCACAAGACCGGAAAGCTTGGAAAACATAAGGGAGGCCTATGTGCTGCAGAGGGCGTCAAATGGCTGATGATGAAATCAAACAATTAAACTCAAATATTGGGTAGAGGTTGAAAACTGCGGTACTTCACGTCGACCTAGAACATCATGAAATTTCTCAAAAAGCACGGTCTTAAAGCGTAAAATCTTAAAGCTTAAAATGAAGAAAACGTCGTAACACAGTTAATTTTAAATCTTATACTTAATTAAAACTGTTTCTATACGGATTTATGCTCGTTTATTACATTTTTACAATTTTCCGACGTTTCGGCACTTTTACAGGTGCCGTGGTCTCGGATGGTCTTATACTTAACACAAACTTAACTTTGTGGAATAGTGCGAGTACTATCCGCACAGTGTAATCCGATTTTTTATTATTTATACATTTGTACAAAGTCTAGCCTTAAGGCCTGCGCAGACGATGGAGTTTTGTCCCCGATGGACAAAAGTCCCTGAATAGCAAAAAATGTCCTCCGAGTACTTGTCGCGTCATTTTGTTCCGCGGAAATTGAGTGAAGCGTACGCTATGGAAGCAAACATTCTGAGATTACATCGTGCTGTAATTTCCATGAAGTTGAAAAAGAAAATGCCTTTTAAAAGAAAACACCGAACTTTTGTCCAGTCCGGTCTCTTGATGTCCTCGGTAACTTGAGGGACTTTTTGTACGGGGCACTTTTAGTCCTGCGTGTGCGTTATACGATACAATTTATAAGAGATCTATATCGTCGGACAAAAAGTACCCGGGGATAGTCCCTCGTCTGCGCGGGACTTTAGTCAGAGTATATTTCCATGTTTGTAATATCCTTTTCTAGTTACCATAGTACAACATAGAAGTTTGTGACCAGGAGAAATGTCTGTATTGTGTGGAAGTTATTTTACCAGTTTTTTACGTGTGCTTTATCCTGAGTAGGGCCCAGACATTGCCACCCTGACATTTATAGCGCGGGTAGACGTACTCACCTGCAGGCAGTGCCAACTTCGAACCCGGAACGTTATTTATAAAACCACTTCTAAGTTTCTATCTAAATGCATGGCTCGCGCTCCCCGAGTCGGAGCGAACAACTTTTGCAGCCCTCTAGTTCTGATGACCTTAAATTGCGATAGAGCTACTTTGTACTACGATTATTAGATGCTAACTTTATATTACGAAACTTGGCCGCGCTGGAAGGCTTATGGAAGTGTTGTTTAGTATGGCATTCGACCTAGTCTTACCAAACTCGTGATGGTAACGGGTCCTGTGCTGCACAAATTGGTATTACGTAAACTATACTTTAAATAGATACAGAACACTATTGTAAATAAAAAAGGAAATTACACAGATACGACGACCTCTGTGGCCGGTAGCGTATCTGCCTACCATGCGAGAGGTCCCGGGTTCGAATTCCGGCTGGGAAAAAAAACCGCAGGTCATGGATGTTTACATGTTTGTGATGTCGCTGTTTCGGGTTCCTACGACACAGGGTATCTTAGTGTGGGGCCAGAAGCAATGTATGTGCCTGTATGTAAATGCTATGTTATGTTAATGTTATTGCAAACGGCGGCCGTATCACTAAAACTTATCAATAACTTATCATTCGTAATAGCCATTGCGGGCACTGACTGAAAACCAGCGCTGAGGGCTCACACCCTCAGCACAACGCTGAGTCAGATGCCCTTTGTGGCAACATTGACACCACCACCACAGGATGTACGCTCTGACTTGGCCATGTCTTATCTTTTATTTATGTGTTTTTTTTTTCTACGAATGTAACTATGAGTGGTATCATTAAAAAGTGAAAATTACTTTGCTAAATTCCGCCAAAAATCCCACAAGCACCATGCGGTAAGTTAATGCACCGCCCTCCCTCCCACTTTTTCAAGCAGAAGCAAGACACAAATACACCACCACCAACACCAATACTTGTGTGAGAAAATATGAAATGAAATGAAATGAAAAGGTTTTATTCAAAGTAGCGCAGAAGCTGCGTCTTAATGAACGTTACAATTCAAACTAGGTGTCCATTTAAAAATCTAGATCATTTTGGAGAAAAAATGGACAAAAAAACTCCAAACTTAGTCTTTTCAAAGTCCTTAATTAACATAGTTTACATAATTATTATAAACATAGAACTCATACATTGTACTGGCTATAATTCCAGACCTCATTGTCATCTAGATAATCCTTTATGTTATAGTAGCCCTTTTGGCACAAAGTGTGCTTAACATATTTTTTGAACCGCGATTCAGGCAAGCTTAATATATCTTCAGGGATTTTATTATAGAAGCGTATACAATGCCCCATGAAGGATGTATTAATCTTTGCCAGCCTAAATAGTGGGAACAAAAGTTTATGTTTATTTCTAGTATTCACATTGTGTTGGCTACCTAAAGTTTTAAAGTTACTGATATTTTTCCTGACGTACATAATGTTTTCATAGATATACTGACTGGCAACTGTCAGGATGTTAGTTTCTTTAAAGAAATCTCTTAACGAATCTCTACTGCCTAGCTTATAAATGAATCTGATCGCTCTCTTCTGCAAGACAAAGATGGTCTCAATATCTGCAGCCCGTCCCCACAGTAGTATGCCATAGGACATAACACTATGGAAGTAACTAAAATAAACAAGCCTAGCAGTTGCGACGTCAGTTAGTTCCCTAATTCTTTTAACTGCATATGCTGCTGAACTAAGCCTATTTGCTAATTTTTTTATATGAGGACCCCATTGAAGCTTTGCATCAATTGTGATACCTAGAAATACAGTTTCATTTACAAGGTCTAATTTGTCATTCCCCAACATAACATTGCTGTCAACCGCTTTGACATTTGGTAGAGTGAACTTTATACATTTTGTCTTCTTTGAATTTAACAATAAGTTATTGGTAGTAAACCAATTATGTACCCGAGAGAGAGCATTATTTGTACTGTCAAGGTCATTCTCTTGTCTCTTAATTTTAAAAATAAGTGACGTGTCATCTGCGAATAATACTATCTCTGACATATTTTGAACCATGAACGGCAAATCATTTACATATACGAGGAAGAGGAACGGCCCCAAAATAGATCCCTGTGGCACTCCTATCCTGACCTCTGACCCTGAAGATTTAGTTCTATTTATTTCAGCTCTTTGAATTCTTCCTTCTAAATATGATGTCATAAGTTTTAGGCTATTCCCGTTTATACCATAGTGCTTTAATTTTAAAAGAAGTGTTTTATGGTCCACGCAATCAAATGCTTTCGACAAGTCACAGAATACGCCTATAGCATCCTTGCGATCTTCCCATGCACTAAATATATGTTTAACTAACATGACGCCGGCGTCCGTTGTAGAGCGCCCTTGTGTGAATCCGAATTGCCGAAATACGCCACAATTATCGATATTTTCTCACACAAGTATTGGACGACTCCAGTGGTGGTGTGTTCGGGTCTTGCTTTTGCTTGAAAAAGTGGGAGGGAGGGCGGTGCATTAACAAACCGCATGGTGCTTGTGGGATTTTTAGCGGAATTCAACAAAGTAATTTTCACTTTTTAATGCTATTATGGATTTCCGCGAAGTAGCGCCTGATTCCATACAATATTAGTGGTATGCCTTTTCGTTCCTGTCATGTGTTAATTTGTTTCAAGAAATATCTTTATGTTCAAACAAATATTTAACAGGACCCTCTAAAGGCTAACTTGTCTAGGCAAAAACCCGTTCCAAATATGTCACAGACACAGCCAGCGAATAACCAAACAATAAAAATGCGCTTGAATTCATTCATATTTCAATTCCCAATCAAAACTCGTGAAACAAAGTTAAATGTTTCGGTAAAACATAAAACGCTCCATGCAATTGTTTTAGGTATTTTGTCGAGTTGTAAAACTCAGACAAATCCCGACAAAATAAATGTGTTGAAACAAAACATGCGCACAGCAGAAAATACTGTACCAAATTATTCCTTCCGCTGTCAATGTAATGTTGTCGTATCGTAACAGATAGGAACATCTCTTTTTGACAAAAAACCTAGAATGGCCTGCTCTTGAAAAACTTTCAATACAATTCACAAACGACGGAATAATTTTAATAAAAATCCCATTCGTTTGGCAGGAAAAAGTTAAAAAAATTGTTTCGAAAAAATATGGCTGAAATGTGCAACAATAACACTTAACCTAATGGAATAAAGGCCTTTATACATAGTGCTGGAATGCTTGCACATTAAATTGGATTTAAGTATTATTATGCCATTGTTGCCACTCGTTGGAAAAAACGACTCAGTACGTAAGGGAAACGTGTGCCAAAATAATTTGATCGTGTAGTTTAACTTCAAACTTATTACTGAAATTTAACTATAAGTCTCGCAGGCTTTTTTTTTCAATTGAAAAGAAATAATTTCAAAACCCTAAGTAAATAAGTTAAAAGTGTTTCAGAAATATCATCATCATTATCAACCTTCTTTCGTGTCGAATCCCCACCGACGGGCACGGGTCTTTTCCCTAAGGAAGGTATAGGCCACGGCCTCCACCACGGGGCCAAGGCCGGATTGTTAGAGGCTTGCAAGACTAGTGGCCAAAAAATGCCACTAGCGTTAGTCATAGACGGTCACCCATCCAAGCACAGAACAGCCCTGTGTTGCTTAACTTTTGTGACCATTTAGGATCACTCCGGGCTACGAGCGATTTTTTTTATGTAGCCTCGATTGTGTCCCACTGTCCTACGAGCGATTCTATGAGTATAATGGTAGGGAAATGGTGGGATCAAACACTCGGTGCGGGAATCCGAATTGCACTTAGTCACTTAGGTGTTTAGAGTAACAAGTTAGATTAAATCAAGTATCTAGGAAGCAATTGCCGTAAAAATCTAAGTTTTCAATCCAATCGTCAAGCGTTGGTCTAAATGGAAAGTTTCACCCACAAAAAGGAAGCCCCATTGTGCCAGAAAACAAGGCAGCCTCAGATTTTTTCCCCAAAAGGAACCCTAAAAAGTGTCGGCCTGTAACGACCGGGCCGCTCTGCTGGTCTCACTGGATATTTGCCAGTTTACGGCCAACTAGTTTAAATGCAGCTCTCTGATGAGATTCGGCCTCCGCTTCTAACTTCAGCGGGAACGCGACATTCGAAATTTGAAATTTGAAGCCAGTTGTTTCGTTTTTTTTCTATTTTGTAAGCGGCACGTTAATATTGATATCAATACCAACCCTTGTATGCCCACACTCTCTTCCTGAAAGAAGAAGGCAGAGGCACGTATAATATAGGCTATAAAAAATATATCTTCCTACACACTTAGATACAATGGAGAGTTTATTTATATGTGTAATATATCTTGATATCGATCTTTTGTATGTCCACACTGCTGGGGCACGGCTCTGCCTGCATCGCCGGAAGTTAAGGCCATACTCCACCACGGGGGGCCAAGTCCGGGTTAGTGAAGGATTGTAAGACACTGGCGGGCCTTACTGTCAGAAGTTATCAAGCCGCCATAAGGCCTCTGACATGGCTTGACTACTGCCCTTACACGACAGCGGTCACCAACGTGCTTTGCGAATCACGGTAGCGCTCGGAAAAATGCCACTAGCGGTTGTCACGAGACGGACACCGTTCGACTAGGCCACGAGCGCTTCGGCTATTGATATGCCAAGGCTATATTATGGAATGCAAGAATTACTATAAATGAACCTTCTTGAAAATGAAGGAGTTGATTAAACTTTTTAGTAGCTCTTAATGCGGCTGTCACGTCTGGGTGAGACAGCATCTCTCTCGCTCAATCTCATAATTATGTTTGGTGATTGCAAAGATAATTTTATAGAAATACCTTATGAGAAATGTGGGTTAAAATTAACCATTTTTTTATATATGTTAATCACTTGTTTGCTTGTTAAACAAGTGAATAAATTAATTTTCATTCACTCGTTAAACATGCAGACAATTTAAAAAAAACATATATCTTAATGATTCTCAATACTTTTCATCATCATTATAATCATCACATAGTTATATATTAAACGGGTTTAATAGCGATTATTTATTAGTTAAAACATATTAATTCCAAAATTAGTTTAATTTGGCTCGTTCGGCGCATTCGACTCTACGTGCGCTTTCATCTTCAAACCTCTGTACATTGAAAGACAGATAAGAATTTTTATCAATGAAAGTTCCTCCTTTGGAACCGTATAAAAATTACAACTTTGTTCGTCCGTGCCGCGACGAGACGAAATAAAAATTCTCTCTACTTGGAGAGCGGAGCTTGTCAGCAAAACCACCCGAGGCCTTGCTAGCAGACCGACTAAATTACTCCTGCTATCCGCGGATAATCTTCTCAACCCTAACAATACGGGATAGAGGTCAGTTTTCACTGTGCTTTCATGTTTTTCCAGCTTGCAATCGGAGCAGATGCGGCATCTCATAGTTTTAACGACAGCTCTTTGAAACTTTTCGAAATCCTAAAAAATCGCCGGCGACACAGTCTCGACATGACAGGGAAAAATTAAATTTGTTTGCGCAAACAATAGTACCCGTATTATGAATCGCTCGCCAGGGAAGGACTTCCAGGTTTCGGGTGTTCTCGGAGCGGAGTGAGAAGTGCTAAAGAAAGTAGAACTATGAATATAAGTTTGCATGTGAAGCAAGTGTAAGGTGACCTTTGACTTATAGAATGAAATAAATCCACGGAAAATTCGCAGTCAAAGTTAATTTATTGCAGAGGATTTTATTGATGATCAAAACTGATAGCGGTCGTGGCCTAGTCGAACCGAGTGGTTGGAATCAATCACTTGAGTTAAGCAACACCAGCCGCGGTCAGGTTCAGGATGTCCCGTAATAGTCCCGTGACTACCGCTAGTGGCATTTTTTCGGCTGTCAAATAATGACAGTCATTAAACTATGTCAGAGGCCTTACGGCCGGCTTGATAACTTCTGACAGTAAGGCCCGCCACTGTCTTACAATCCTTCACCAACCCGGACTTGCCCCCGTGGTGGGGTATGGCCTAAACTTCCTGCGATACAGGAAGAGACCCGTGTCCTAGCAGTGGGGGCATACAAAGGTTGATATCCAAAAATGATAAAGTAAGGAATGCACCACTTTTAAAAACAGCTTTAAAAGAATATTATTTATAATAGGGCAAGATATTAAATCAACATAAACTGTAGTAACATCGATAGAACACGCGCAACAGCGAGTTCCTCGATTCGATTCAGATTAATGTATCGATGATTTTTATTTCTGCGAGTAAGACACCTTTATTTGCGAATCAGTTTTAGCGAAAAATCGGGTTAAGGCCCTATAGGGCCTTTATAGGCTGCTTTTTTATTGTACTACAAGGATTCATTCCGTAACAGACTTTATAGCAAAATATAGAATTTTTATTTATATCAAGACACTGTGATCCAAAAAACACAAAACAATAACATAGAAAACCTAACTTTTTGGGTGGGAGATAAAATAGAACTACAATTTAGAGTAAGGGTAGATTCCATTAAAAAAACAAAACTGTGAGTAGAACTCGAGAAAAAGAAAGACCGACAAAATGTAAATATAACCCTTTAAGAGTTATATTTTTACTTTTTGAGGTGGGAAACTAAAAACTGTATAAAAAGTCTGGAGCCGGACGTCACTAACCGTGCGTCATACGATACTGCAGTGAGTGTGGTTGGGGTTCTATACTAAAAAAGATGTTTACACAAGGGCATTGTTGTAATGGTCGAACAAAAAACTAAATTAAAATGTCATTTAGTCGGTGGATCGCTTCCAGACATTTTACAATACAATTTTCTCTTTCAACGCAGAGAAAAATGGAACTAACTACACATTGTTTCAAAATTGCCTATCTTTCTTAATATTATTCCACGAAGAACGATCAAGAAAAAATAGGGCTCAAGCGTTAAGGGTTCAGTACATGTTCCGTGAAAAGCTTTCCCGTTGCTCTGTGTCGTCGGTCTAGTTAACACACTTGATTACCAAACAGAGGTCGCAGATTTGATTCCCAGCGAAAGCCCGCTTCATACTCTCGACATAATGGCCTCAAAATGTGTCTGGATGTATTTCCAAGTACTTGTCAGGCTCATGCACATGCTATTGTGCGTTCGCTGTTTACCGAGTCAAGGCTTCCTGGAATATTTTCTAATGATGTGATACCTTTAGAACTTATTTCCTTCGACTACAAGAGCTCTGATTTCAGGAAATTCCAAAACATAAAGTTATAAATCTCATGCAGTCAAGGTACAGTTTTTGATGTTACGGTCGATCAATATACAACCTAAGATTTACTATCTAAAAGACTACCACTACGGGCCCCTAATGTATCACTTACCTCCATTCTATCAGCTCGAAGCATGGCACACGAACATCGCCTTTGTGTCACAGCCTCTGAAAACGAAGTGGGATGAGATTAATTTCACAAAATTTCCATTCTCTCTACAAACCTTTGTTAAAAAGTGAGCCTTGTGTTAGTAAAGGCATAAGACGCAATCTATACTTTCTAAGACTTGTAAAAACTATACATTGACAGTTTTCTTCAGTTTGTAGTTTACATCAGTTGCGTCTTTGCTAATTATAGTTCTAGACCGATAATCTAAAACAAATTGCAGGTACGGTGGACGAGGATGGTGGAGTAGAGTAGAGGAAAAGTAGCGCATCTTGGATTTTTTTGTGTGATGTATATGTTTAGTAATAGCCAAATGTATATGATGGATGAGTTCCATTTGTAGTTCTGCTTATCGTAAAACTGATATAAAATTCTTTATTATGAAAATCACGTCGTGACGCCCAGAAGGCAAAGCTCACGTCAACAGATCTATACCAACGTATAGGCGAATCGCACAAAGTACATGCCGAAAGTCCTTCTTTGTTTTTTGTGGAGAAAGCGATGACTGAGTTTTGTGTTATGGCTTTCCATAAATTTTGTACACTTTAAATAAATACCAAAAATGCCACTTGAACAAAACTCAAAACAAAACGTCGTGAAATTATTTACTAAAATTATCTGTCAAATAGTTTCAAAATTAATTACAATATGGATCGTATCCAATTAGTTCCCTTAACTTTCCCAAAAATAAGTTTTCTGAATCGCCAAAATACTTAGATTCGAAGTTTTCAAAGAACAAGTTTCTCACCGAACCGATGTAAAGTTAAATCAGTTCCGTGAAAGGATTTAGTCACTTAAATCCGAGTTTCAGAATTAAATTAACTACCTCTTGCCAAAACTGTAAGCTAGGCCATGAATGAAGACAAAAGCTCCGCTGATAGGCGTGTCCAATCACTAGCACGAACGATCCAACGCGGACGCTGGAATCGAGCGAGAAATCGCACGATATCATAAGGCGTTAAGCCTCACTCTGACTGAGCGGTCCATCTCATAAATACACAGGTATTTACGAAATGGACCGCGAAGTTAGCACAGCGAAATACGTAGTTTGATATAACATATTTTAAACGTTCGCGACTTGAACTCATAGTTAGAATATTTTCGGGGCTTAATCGCGTAGTAATTTATTGCTATATACTTCGACGTTTCAACAACGCTGCAGTCATCGTGGTCACGAGAAGACTGATGACTGGCACCCGTTCGCATCTTGACCCGTTCAAATCTGACAAGGTTTCAGACTACCCTCAATCAGCCATCACAAAGCAATATTAAATTACTACGCGATTAAGCCCCGAAAATATTCTAACTATACGTACTTTGATATCAAAAGTTTATCCTATTATTGACAGTTGTCACGCTGTGAGATGATGAAAAGCACCATTTGTGTGGTTACGCTGATAGGTTTTATTTGCACAACGCACTAATATTATAACCGATGCTGTCGTTGACGATTTCGTTTAGTCGGTGGAAGGTCCGTGGATGCGGCTGGCAAGAGATCGTGAGAGATGGCATTTGGAGGAAAAAGCCTTTACCCAGCAGTGGTCAGCGGTGGGCTGATAAAGATGATTATGATTCATAACGAGTTGAACTATAAAGGCATCGGTTGGACAGAGTGCCTTAAAACTCGGGAATTAAGATTACTACGAGAAAACATTTGTATATGTACGTATGTCATATATATATGCTTCTTTACACCATCAGCCATCGGTGTTTTGACATAATTATGCGACCAGGCCACTTACACTTTATCTTACTAATTCTATAATCTGAACCGAACCAAACATATACGAACGAACATTCAGCGATTCATTGAATCTCATAAATGTGGTCGATGGCTTTTCAGAGTACATCCATATTTGTTCGGTTAGTCTGTATCTATCCTAAAACATTTGAATAAATAAAATAGAGAATTTAATATTCTTGAACTAACAACTGTGATCTAAGTTTGCGGGTAGGCTGCGGATGTCAAAACTATGGCTTTGATATTTACGAAAAGCCGACTTTGTAAGTACTTAGTCGGCGAGGACCACGGCAATCGCGTGACGCTAGGCTTGCCGATCGCCACTTGAACCATCCTGCGCGGACTGAGACGCACCCTAATGACCCGGGAAATTAGTAAAATTACACGATAACAGTGGCCACGGATGCTTTACTGTTTCTGGGTGTCCTAAGTGAGAAAATATTTGTATTTATATCGTGTCATACTATGCACTGCAAGAGAAACTTTATCATCCCTAGTGAGGAATACAAGTACAACTAATCTAGGTACTTGTACACGGAACCGAAGGGGATAGCAAACTGATCGAGAATCATTAAGGTGATTCGGGAAGAATCATAACTTGTTTTATACTAAGTTTTTACTAAGATCCTGAGTCGTAAACTGTTAAGTTCTATAAATAGTTGTCACAGGTTGTTAAGATTTCACAAGTTCACTTTTAGATAAAAACGTATTATAAAACAAGTTGTGATTTTGTTTCCATTAGTGGCGCTAGTTAGCTACCCGAAGCGCCTTAAAAGGTATTCCAAAAAGTAACCGCAAAAAAGGGCGACACTGTAATAAGCATATTCTATGAGTAATTCCGCTCTTAGAGAGCCGGTAAAATTTCCCCAAGCGTAGTCTAAAATTACGTTCAGGCCACGGGGATAAATTCGCTCCAATGAGCATTTGAAGTAATGTATTTATGTAATAACGATTTGTCGAGCAACACAATACCTGAACATGGGCTCCCATCAGGAAACGCAAACACAAAATAAAACAGAAAGTTGGTTTCGATATCAACCCTTGTATCCCCCCACTGCTGTACCCCTACATCACATGAAGGTTAGGCCATACTTTACCACGGGGGCCAAGTCCTTATTCTCAGAATTTATCAAGCCGCCCATAAGGCCTCTGACATGGCTTAACGTCTGCCATTACATGACAGTCGGCACCAACGGCTTAACGTGCCTTGCGAAGCATGCAAGCGCTCGGAAAAAATGCCACTAGCGGTAGTCAAAAGACGGTCACCCATCCTGTACCTGGCCGCGCCTGTTGTCAAGTGATTGAATCCAGCCACTCGGTTCGGCTAGGCCTTGAGCGCTTGGTTTATAAAAAAATATATATAAGGCGCGGAATAAAGATGTTTCCTGATTATGACGATATTGGTATGTACATATTTAGATAGGGAATGCTCACAACTGATAGTAGATAGCACAAATCAATTTATGACACCAAGTAATATACGTACTGGATTAAAACAGCATATATTTTACTGTACGGCCTAACCTTCCTGCGAAGCAGGAAGAGACCCATGCCCCAACAATGGGGACATACAAGGGTTGATATCGATCGATCGATCGATCGATATTTTACTGTACCAGAATCCGACAATTTCATCTATTTATTTATGTTTTTTTTTGTTTTTTTTTATTTATTGAAAGAAAACAAACAATTGTACAATACAGTTCCAGATCAGAAAAACCTAACGTAATCTTATGTGATTGCACAACCAGTGGCCTACAAAAAGTGCCCTCAACTGGGCTTAGGCTTCCTCCCTGTCGAATTACACAGTGGTTCTATAATTCGCACAATTCAGTATCATGGTCATGTGAGCCTTTCCTACAGATCCTTCTATCATCTAGCTAGAGCTAACGTCCCCAAAGGCGGAAAAAAATGTTCACTTTCTTGCACGGCTCGCCCGCAATTTGCTCCGTAATATTCAAAGGGATGACGAACGATTGTGTTATTGAAAAACGGTTTACTTAGCGGCCGGGAACGTCTCTGATTACATATTATTTTCTTGGAAGAAGTCTGTCTCATATTACGAGTATTTTGCCTGTAAAGCGGTTCAAGGCCTGCGGTTTTGCAAACAGGGCGCTTGTTACTTTAATTATGATGATTTTTATGGTAAGCCTTGTCGCTTGGGAATGAAACGTTGTAACAAAGCACATCACAAGAGCAAAACAAACATAATGAAATATGAAACAAACAAAAACCTTACAGCTTAATTATCCTGTATCAAAATTGTTACAAGGAATTGTTTTTGAACTAAAACTTTCGTAAGCACAACACATTGTAGACTTTTAGTCCGGATTTACTTACGGGTGTTGTTATATCGGAGACAAGCAACCGACGACGCGAGCTCCGTCTCTGCTCACCATGATTAAGCTCTGCGAATCGGAGCGAAACCTGGTCG